>OX596017.1:17157456-17472456 GCA_951394055.1 Villa cingulata
AACAGTAAGTATATTTATGAATTTGAAAAATCTATTAAAATGCAATTAAGGAAATTTTATTTTTTGTTGAATGCTTTAAGATTGATGGACATATGCAAATTCATTTTGTTGTGTAATTTTTGATTAATATCAACAAATTAATTCGCTTGATACACATATACAAATGAAAAAAATTTCCCTTTCGAACCGTGACTTCCTAATTAGGGCTTTTTAACGGTATGCATATTCGAAGTGAAAGGTTATTGATCTTTCGCTCGCCTCCTACTTTAGTTTACGGTTACAAAGCATGTTATCCTTGGCTCTACACTTACGGTTTATATTTTTTTGCTTTATTTTAATGTTGCTATTTGCTATCATAATTCCTTTCGTCCCTTATACTTCCCCAAGGATTCGTTGAAGTACTACGGATTATTATCTTATCCCCATATAAAGTTAAGAGTGCCATCACTGAAAGTGAAAGATCTGTCATACTGTTGTTGATGTTCTGATCCCGGCATGTATATTAATGATTTTACGGTTAATTTGAAATTTTTGTATTTTGAAATATTTCTGTTCATATTTTAAGCGAAATATTCTGTACATATAAATGATAAAAATCATAATTCTATAGTATGGTCCAAATAAGTTGTCATATTCGTATTACACTAGGTTGGCATGCGCAGAAGAAAAAATACTTACAAATGCACATCATTTATGTTTGTGTACATATGTTCGTGTTAAAATTTTTAGTAGAAATAAGTAGACGGAGCAGTAATTTTTTTTAAGATTAAAATTTTCTATCTTAGACCTGGTACTCAGTTCCCGTGAAATTTTTCGCTTGCAATTGCATATATAATTCTACAAGCTAAAAATTGTGGAAGGAAACGTGTGTAGAGTACGTAGAGTTTTGAAATTTTTTGAAAAAAAATCGCGGAGGCTATGAAATTAAATTAAGTAAAAATAAATAAATAAACATTTATTAGTCAAAATATATGACTTGTCAATATTTCGCTTGCCTTTTATATGCTCGACCATATAAAATGATTGTGAAAAATGAGTTCCACAACTCTCCACTATTAAGTTCCACCGTAAAAATTTAGTTTGGAAGTGAGTACCAGTAAGCGAAATTTGAAACTAAAAATTTAGCTAACAATTTAGCGACATTTTTTTTACATAGGTTTTATATGGAGAAAAATTTAGCTTTCGATGTGAGTACCGGCCCTTAAGATCAAAATCGTGTCCGTATACAAAAATTTTACAAAAATTTCAACTGATATTATACATTATACAGTTAATTTTTAATTTTGGCTTATTTATTTTTCTTTCATTCTTTTTTTTTTTATTTTTTAGTTTATATTTTAAGTGCCCATGCTTTTTAGCATGTGGTAATTCGAAATGGGGAAAATATTGGACAGAATTAAGAACAACAGTTCTATCTGTTGTTGATACACCAGCATTTGAATGGTTTGTACTTGTATTAATATTTGCATCAAGTATAACATTATGTTTTGAGGATATCTATTTGGACACTAATTTAACATTAAAAACAATATTATATTGGACAAATTTTACATTTTGTTTAATATTTGTTCTCGAAATGATACTTAAATGGTTAGCATTGGGATTTTCAAAATATTTTACAAGTTTCTGGACAATATTGGATTTTATAATTGTTTTTGTAAGTTTAATAAATTTTTATAAATCGTATTATTTAAGGTAAAAAAATATCAAATTAAATATATTTTTTTGTATTTTTGTTGCTATCTTTTATATAAGGTATCAGTATTTTCGTTATTAATTGAAGAAAATGAAAATCTCAAAGTATTACGTTCATTAAGAACATTAAGAGCTCTCAGACCATTAAGAGCAATATCAAGGTAAAGTATTAAAAATAAATATGTATGTAGTATTTATTTTTTTCTTAATTTTTATATATATTTATTTTTTTTTTGATATTAATTTATTTTGAAATTTAAAATAATTTACAGATGGCAAGGAATGAGAATTGTCGTAAATGCTCTTATGTATGCAATTCCATCAATTTTTAATGTTTTATTAGTTTGTTTAGTATTTTGGTTGATATTTTCTATAATGGGAGTTCAATTTTTTGGTGGAAAATTTTTCAAATGTATCGATGATGATGGTGAATTGCTACCAATTACGGTATGTATATATACAATACTAATATAAAATGAATAATTACAATTAGGGTACCTATTCATTTCAAATCGTAAACTTATATGCAACGCATAATATTCTACGACCTCGTCGTAAAAACAACTAATCGTAATTGTAACTGAACTCTTCATAAATTCTTATTTTGTCACACGAAAATTAAATATGTACATATATTCTTTTCAAAATATAATCACAAAGTCTATTTTCAAATTACAGCTGGTAAAAATGACAAGCTATTGTTAAACTCTGGTTTACAAATAAAATTTTATTTACTAAAAAATCTCGTTAATTTACGCAGAGCTCGTAATTCTCGAAACAAAGCAAAAAGTTAAGAAGTATCGTAAAAATACGATTGCAATTACGCTATTTATTATGTGAATTACGAGACTTATATGAGATTTGAAATGAATACCCTTAATGTTTTCAAAATTTAAATTAAAATGAAATAATAAAATTACAACATGTACGAGTATATTGTACATATTTTTTCTCAATTAATATTGAATAATTAACAATTTATGTTTTTAATTTTCATTATTTTATAGGTAGTCAACGATAAATGGCAATGTTTTGAATTGAATTATACATGGATAAATTCAAAAATAACATTCGATCATGTCGGTATGGGTTATTTAGCATTATTACAGGTTGCAACATTTGAAGGTTGGATGGAAGTGATGGCTGATGCTGTCGATGCAAGAGGTGTTGATTTACAACCAGAACGCGAAGCAAATTTATACGCTTATATATATTTTGTTATATTCATTGTTTGCGGTTCATTTTTTACATTAAATCTATTCATCGGAGTTATTATTGATAATTTTAATATGCTGAAAAAAAAATATGAAGGCGGAGTCTTAGAAATGTTTTTAACCGAATCACAAAAACATTATTATACAGCTATGAAAAAATTGGGTAGAAAGAAACCACAAAAAGTTATAAAACGTCCATTAAATCATTTTTTAGCTATGTTTTATGATCTTTCAAATTCACGAAGGTGAGAAAATCAATAATATTTCATCATAATACATATACATATACTATACTCGTATAATCCATTTATACAGAATATGTATATTGTACGAGTACATATACGTATTACCACGTATTACGTATATAAAAATAAAATAAAATTCAATTTACATATTTTTTAAATCAATTTTGTATACTATACTATTATATATGCGTCCTTTTGTATGGATATATGTATACTCATTTCGATAAATTTGTATTTATTTTTGAATTTCAGATTTGAAATTGCAATTTTTGTTTTGATTTTTTTGAATATGTTAACAATGGGTATAGAACATTATAATCAACCACATGCAGTATTTTTTATTTTAGAAGTTAGTAATGCGTTTTTTACGACAGTTTTTGGTTTAGGTAAATATTTTGCTATAAAAAAAATAAATTAAACATTTAAATGGATATACATGTGTGTATGTAAATTTTGTATATTAGTTATTAATCGTAAATTGTCCTTTTTTTTGGATTTATTTTTTTTTTTTTCTTTATAGAAGCGATCGTGAAAATTATTGGATTACGTTATCATTATTTTACAGTACCATGGAATGTATTCGATTTTTTACTTGTATGCGCATCAATATTTGGAATTTTAATGGAAGATATTATGATTGATTTGCCAATATCGCCGACATTATTGAGAGTTGTACGCGTCTTTCGAATCGGCCGGATATTACGTCTGATTAAAGCTGCAAAAGGCATCAGAAAACTACTTTTTGCATTAGTAGTTTCGCTGCCAGCATTATTTAATATTGGTGCCCTATTAGCATTAATTACATTTATTTATGCTATATTAGGGATGTCATTATTTGGGCATGTGAAACTGCAAGGAGCCTTAGATGATATGGTCAATTTTCAAACATTTGGCCGAAGTATGCAGCTTCTTTTCAGGCTAATGACATCAGCCGGTTGGAATGATGTACTCGAATCATTAATGATACAACCACCAGATTGTGATCCTAATTATAATAGACAAACAAACGGTGACTGTGGTCATCCATTATTGGCAATAACATATTTTACAAGTTTTATAATAATCAGTTATATGATTGTTATAAATATGTATATAGCAATTATATTAGAAAATTTTAATCAAGCACATCAAGAAGAAGAAATTGGAATTGTTGAAGATGATTTAGAAATGTTTTATATACGTTGGTCAAAATATGATCCCCATGCAACACAATTTATACATTTCTCTCAATTATCTGATTTTATTGCATCACTTGATCCACCATTAGGAATACCAAAACCGAATACAGTAGCACTAGTATCATTTAATTTACCAATATCTAAAGGGAACAAAATTCATTGTTTAGATATTTTACATGCATTAGTTAAACATGTACTTGGTCATGTTGAAGAAACTGAAAATTTTAAAGCGCTTCAAGAACAAATGGATATTAAATTTAAAAAACAATTTCCAACACGTAAAGAACTTGAAATTGTATCATCGACTAGAATTTGGAAGAGACAAGATAAGGCTGCAAAAACTATTCAACATGCATGGAGAGATTACCAAAGGTATACTACATTATACTCGTAATATTTATTATGTTTTTTAATTCTCTCAATATAAAATTTCAAAGAAAATGAAAGTAAATATGTATGTATGTACTAAGTAAATCTAGTAAATCATTATTATCTTTTTTAAAAATTTCATAGACGAAAAAAAGAGAAAGAACGTTCAATTACATCTGGTGACGATGATATTACGCAAACTTCAAGTCCTGGTGGCTGGCATGCAAAATTATCGGCTTTGAATTTTTTACATCTTCAAGTACAAGAAATTCATGAAAAATTTCAAATTTTTAAAAAAATTATTTTATTTTTTTATATTTACGTTTCCTTTTTCTTCTTCTTCTTCTATTTACTCCCCAAAAAAATTAAAACTTATTTACGTGTAGGTAAGTCGTCGAGGAACTGCGTGTTCAAGTCGAGCATCTTCTAGAAAATCATCTCGTGCTTCAGATGCATCAGATTTAAGCGAACTTGCGGGACCATGGTTAAATTTACCATTAATGCTTGTATCTGGTGCGGATGAACTTGTTAAAGATCTTAAAGCACAAAATGATAATGATTGTGGAAAAGGGTAACCATTTCTGACATTATTATATACCAAAGAAAATATTTTTTTTTTCAATTTAAATTTATTTAATAATTCTGTTTTAAATTATTTTTGTGAGTGTGTTTGGATAAGATTGATTTCTTTCAAATTCATAAAATATTAATGTATTTAGGATCAATAAATTCCGAGAATAACTATCAAAACAAGGGCTTTTTGAAAAAAAAAAATGTTGTATATACTCATTCAAGTGCAGTAGATTCATCAAACGTTTTTCCAACTTTTCTATGCCAGCCGTAGAAAACAATTATTTAAATTTGGTCTCCAAATAAGCGTTATTTTCGGTGATCACTTCTTTATTGAACTGAAATATCCTTTCCTAAAGGATCTTTTTGAAGTTTGCGAATAGCCAATAAACTCCAAAATCAGGAAAATACAGTGGGGCTGAAAGTAATTTGAAGACCAATTACAATTTTACCATCGTTTTTGCTTCATTGAGATCAAATGCGGCGGCATCCATTTGAAAAACGTTTCTTCATGCCAAATAATCGTGAAATATCGTGTAAATACTACCAAAGGATATATTCTTTAGGATATCATCTACCCTACCTCATAAAACTTCAGTTTACGATTGTCCATCACGATTTTCAGAGTTTTGTGTACGATCGCTTGTGAATTCATTGTATCATCTACAAACTATTATTTTTCCATGGAGCAGAGTCCGAGTAATACTTTTGAAACCAATGCCGAGCTTTAATAGTATTTTTTCAAATCAAAAGCAATGTTTTATGAATTTCCATTGTTGTGGAAATTATAAAAGTGGCGTCACTTAAAACACTGTAACTTCTCTGAAAATGATCGAAATGTTATAAAATTTTGAAACATGACTTGCAGAAAACAAATATTGATAAATAAAGAATGTTTTTTTTTTTTTTTTCAAGAAATCGTTGTTTTGGTAATTAGTCTCGGAACTTATTGATCCATGTAATATATGTAATACGTATATATAGAGTGTATACATTTTTAGGAAACTATTTTTATATATATACATACTTAATTAAATAATAAATTAATAAATGTTATTTTTTGAATATTTAGTACAAGTGTTATGGCTGAGCCACCAAAAAATACAAATCGGAGAAGAAGTTTCTATAATTTTTTCTTACGTCATCAGGATGCTGTTGATGATAGTTTAACATCACCGTCTGTACAAAGAAAAAGTATGAGAAATTTAAACTAATTTAAATGAATTATAAGTTAAAGTATGTATAATGTATATAAAGAACTAACAATGTATTTTATGATTACAAAAATATAAAAAAAAAAAAATAATAAAATTGATTAACTGAGAAAAATTAAAAATTGTATGCGGTATATAAAATAAATATAGAGAGGAAGAGAATCAATGAAATTTGAGTTAATATAATAATATTATATATTGTATGCTTATATGCAATATAGTGTATAATGACGCACGTAAATATGTACGTTATACGTTATACGTAAATAATAAAAATTTTAATCCCACATACGATTTTTAATTTGTCTCCAGATAACATTAATATATATATTCTGTAAATGCATTTATTTATATATCATATAATTATACATATATACAATATCTTAAATCAAATTTAATGCTGCATTAGATACTATTCAAATGAAAATTTATTAAAAATGATGACTTAATTATATAATACAATAGATTAGTAATTCAAAAAAAATTCTAATATATATCACGAAATATATTATCACGAAAAAAATGCATATTAGGTATAACACCGATAATTCAAGAAGATAAACAGATACCGGCGGCAACAGCAACACCAAATAGGAAACGTGCAACTAGTTTCATAAGAAAAAAGCCACCTTTGGAACGAGGTTTGTCAGCACAAAGCGCTTTAAGAGTTAACAAAAATGCTTTTGTCTGTATGTGTGCAATAATTTTGTCTAATAATGAAATTTTATTTAAAAAACTATTCTTTTAAATTTAATTTGAAAAAATTTTTGCTGTTATTACTATTTATTTTGCCTTCATCTATATTTACAACAACAACAACAACAATAATAACAACAACAATTAAAAATGAAAAATAACTTTAGCTGATGGACCACCAGAAGTTAGTATAACAGTTACAAAAGCATCACCAGAAACACAGGGACCGCCATCATTAAGACCAGAAAATTCAACTTTAGTTCATGTTCTTGTACATCGTGAAAGTGAAGAATATAAAAATTATGAAGATGAAAATGAAAGTCCTACTACATTAGGTATTGATTCGTATAATATAAATTATGCACATAATAATACATACTTATAAGCTTTTTGTAAGAATAATTTAAATGAATTTACTTTTAAAATAAATTTATTAAAAATTTCGTTTTTGTTATTGTTTTTTTTTTTTTTTAATTTTATTTTAAATTTTTTTTATTTTCATTTCTTTTTTAAAGATAAACCTAAGAAACCTCCAGAAATAAAAATAACAGCAGGATCAGTTGATATATCACCAGATATAATTGAAAATCATTCAATTCAAATAATGGTTGAAAGTCCAAAAGATCCACCAATTGGAGATTTTTCAGATGAACAATTTCCAATAATATCAACAACAACAACATCTAAAAATGAAAATAATGATGATAAAAATGTAACTAGAATTGAATCATTTACGACTAATAAAACAGATGAAGAAGAATTACAAATAATAAAAAAAATATTAGATGATGAAATAATTGATTCAGAAGAAAGAAAAAATTTTAATAATGATACTATTCTTAATATGGATGAACAATTAATTGTAAATTATGATGATGATGATGTACAATTAACAAGACATGAATTAGAAAATGATGATAATATTGAAACAGAAGAATTATTATCTTCATCTTCATCATCACCAGTAGATCATGATCATCAACATCAACATCATCATCAACATCATCATCATCATCATCATCATCATCATGATCGTCAACATCAATATGATGAACAACATCAACAACAAAATATACAGGATCAAAGAGAACAAACTCCACCAAATAATGGTCATCATCGAAATCATTATCAATTAAATCTAGCTGATCATAATGCAGCACCAGAACCAGAAAGGTGACCGTCAGCTGATGATAATAATGACATAGATCAAAATAATAATAATAATAATTTAGAAATTAGTTGACAATCTATTGGTTGAGTTTTAGTAGTAAGTAATGTTTATTATTATAATAATCAAAAATATTAAAATATTCTTATAAATACAACCACTACTACTACTACTACTACTACTACTACTACTACTACTACTACTACTACTACTACTACTACTACTTCTACTACTACTACTACTACTACTACTACTACTACTACTTCTACTACTACTACTACTACTACTACTACTACTACTACTACTACTACTACTACTACTACTACTACTACTACTACTACTACTACTACTACTACTACTACTACTACTACTACTACTACTACTACTACTACTACTACTACTACTACTACTACTTCACTATATACTACAACACTTATATACGTATATAAAATAATTATTATACATACAAAATAACTATTATAACATTTTAAATAATAATTGCTGGTATATTATAAATATAATATATTATAATATATATAAATATATTCATTTATTTATAACTCTAAAACATTACTTATATACTGTATTACAAATACTTATATATCTACTTATAGTAGTTATTGTATAAACAAATTTTCAATTTTAAACAAAAATGTTTGAAAAAAAAAAAGAAATAAAAATAAAAAAGAGGAACAACATATTATTATTATTTTAAATTATTTATTAAATACATAACAAAAAATAAATAAATAATGATATTGCATTTTCAATATTATATACGTATATATGTATAGGAAAAGCATTTAATAAAATCTAATTGAAAAAAAAAAAATAAATTTATAATATTAATCAATTATAAATTCAAATATTATATTTGAACCTATATAACCAATCAATTATTATATATATTATATTATATTAATTAGATATTTGTCGAAATTAAATTTCTATCTATACAAAAAAAAAAAAATTATGATATAAATAAAAAAAAACAAATAAAATTCAAACTAAAAACGTAAAAAAAAAAACGAACAAAACGTTAATTAAACAAAAAACAAATAATAATTACATAATACTCAATACTCATATTACATTAGCATAACATATAAAATCGAATAAAATTATCTACAATTCTCGTACATATGTACATATGTATACCCATCTCCACACGTATAATTTTATGTGTTTGTATAAATACATATTATGTAGATTAAAAGGTGGTACTAAATACATAATATAAAAAAAATTACCTCACAATCAATATAAGAAATTAAAAACATAAATTAAAAAAAAAAAAAAAATACATTGTTTTTGTTATTTTCGGAAATTTATCTCAATTGGAAATACATTTTAATATTTTTCAAATTAAATATAAAGATACAGTAACAGTAGTAAACATAAAAAATCTTTGTACACCTTCAAATTTAACTTCTGGATACTTGTAAGACAAAAACAAATGAACACGTCTTCCCATTGTTGGCACAAATGAAATCCTGATATGTTT
This sequence comes from Villa cingulata, assembly GCA_951394055.1. Lineage (NCBI taxonomy): Eukaryota > Metazoa > Arthropoda > Insecta > Diptera > Bombyliidae > Villa > Villa cingulata. The sequence goes on from OX596017.1 coordinate 17,167,310, forward strand.
TAATACTTATTATTTCGGAATTTCATTTTCATAACTTTATTCATTCTTAAGTTATATATAGAAAAATAAAATTGGAAAAAAGTACCAAAATTACGAGTTAAAAGTGTTTGTACACACATATAATCTTATATAATAAAATTTTTATACGGTTTTTTTTTTGGGTCTATTTCTGAAAAGCATTTTAAGAAAAAAAACTTGAGGTATACAAAAACTTTTGACATCCACTGTACGAGTATATAAATTTATATGTTAGAAAAAATTAAACTAAATTAACTCCAGAATCAATAATATGATAACTAAATCATAACCAATTATTATAATAAAAAATCATTTTTCGTAGTTTCCTTTTTAATGTATTTATAGTATTATAATCAGAAAATCGTTTTAAAAATGAATTATTGTGATATTCTGTATATTAATTAATATGTACCTAAGTATGTAATACTCGTATCTCGTATCTTATATGTAATCGTAATACATACTTTGTTTTTGGCTATAAAATTATCAAATAATTTTCAATATGCTTTTTAAAAAACTTTTAAAATTTTTAGTTATAAAATTCAATATTTAAACATTATGGAATTTATGTTTAAAAAAAATTGAAAGAAAAAAAAATGGGCACTTTCATAAATTCAATTTTTAATTTACGTAAAAGTTCGCATTTGAAAGCATACAAGATATCAGTTTGTCATTTTTTTTTTTAAATTTTGACAAAAAAAAGTATGTAATTGCTGTAGTCGCTATACTTTTTTCATTTTATTTTAAATTTTACAAATTCGTGAAGTTACACAATATAAAAATTCAAAATCAAAACTAAGTAGTAATGACAAAAATCTTCTTATTTTATTCTTTTAAATTTAAGTTACATTTGTATGATATTTACAGTCCAGTGTAGATTACGTGATTAGATTTTTTACACAATAAATTCTATAGCGTTATGCGTTATCCTTTTATTAACTAGCTCAGCCGAGACCAGATTACATCAGATTGAAATTGAGTTTATGTTCTATTTCTAATTTCAGACTGACGAGTGACAATAACGAATGTTATATTAAAAATTGGGGCATCGTCGTCATAAAGGAAAATGAAACGTTTCGTATCGTCTTGTTGAAAATGCGATTGTGATATTCGAAACGTTCCAAATTCAAATGATTCTTATCGTCTACTCAGTCGATACCATTTTGTTCATCGTTTACATATAAATATTGTTTTTTTGTTATTTTAATAGATTTTTTTTTTATTTAAAGCATATTACTGATATTTGTGAATATTAATATTAAATAAATTTTATTAAAAAAATGGAAATTATTATTAATTTTAAAAAATGAACAAAATAATAGAAATGATAAAGAACCCTTTTTTCTTACAACAAAACTGGAAATTGTATGAAGTAAACAAGAAAAAGCTTCGTTTGTATAAGGAAATTATATAGGACCACCATGTACCACTAATGGCCAGTTTCACAGTGGAGGTTTAAAGTCAAAGTTAACTTAACCCTGAACTTGGGTTTAAATTGAAGATTTAAAATCATTCAGTTTCACAGTTAAATTTTAGTTGACTTTAGTTAACTAGAGTTTAACAAAGTTTAGTTAACTTGTACTTTAATGAAAAGCTCACAATGAGGGGATATTATAATTATAACTGACTGCTGGAATAGAATGTGTAGCCACGTGTAGCTGCAGTACGGCTGTAGGCGGACTGTTCTATGACTTCTCCTTTTTAAGTTATTTTAAACCTTACCCAGAGTTTAACCAGTAGATTTTGAAAGGTTAACTTTTGTCGGTATTTAAATTCCATGCAAAGGTTAAACCCGTACTGTGAAACTCATTAATATTTTAATTTGAAGTTTAAACATCCTACGAAGGTTAAACCTGCACTGTGAAACTGGGCATAAATGTTTGAAACGATGAAGTTAGACAATAGCAATTTTATATCGTTTCGTTTGTGATCGTCTATCGTTTATAACGTTTATGACGATAAGGCAATATGACAATGTAATAATATACGGTAATCTACTATGAATTTATTGTGACTACACTCAATCTATTCTATTAATAGACTATTTCTTTATAGTCTCTACTAGCTGGGTGTAACATAATTTTAGCTGACAGCTAGCAACGAATTTTGTTTTCTTTATACAAACTTTCCACTAACTAACCACAAGGCTAACTGGCATATGCACGAACCTTAAACCGAACGTTTTGGATCAAGGGGGCTCGAGAATCGAGATTCTTACAGCCATCGCACAACTCCGGCGACAACTACAGCGTATACAGTAATTAAATGGGACTTTTTACGCTGAACTTTACGCTATCGCTGTCGCCCAAATAGATTATATACTCTATTCTATTTTTCAGGGACAACGAGCCATTCACGACCTGAATTTTGCATAGTAGTAATCTATTCGCAAAAAGCAAAAATGTAAAATTCATATATACGCTACAGTTGCGCCCGAAATAAATAATCAAAGCTTAATCCACCAGCTAAAATTAACTGGCAGCTAAACACTAATCGGGCACAAATCTTCCCCGAATTGTGCATGTAACTTTACAATGCACAAGTTTGATTTTTTAAACTTTTATCTATGTTGCAAAAGCTTATAAGTAATATTTGAAACAATTGCATAACAATATTATTGTAGCAGGTTTGCATGAAAGAATATATGAAAGCGCCCATTCTTATATTTATATTTAATTTTTTTGTTAAATTTTTAAATAAGTAGAAAATTTTATGATTAGAATTTTTAATTATTGTAGGAAATTATAAGATACATGTAGTGCATAAATTCATACTTTAGATTTTTTATTACAAATAAATATTTATTGCCTAATTATATGTTTTAAAAACGATCAATTTGTAAATCAAAAATTTTTAAATATTTAAATACCTATACGTCTATATAAATACATATATGTACATATACTAGTGTACATACTCGTATATTATACACCCATTATGTCTAATACAGTGGAACTTCTGTAAGTCGAAATTCAAGGGAGATTCAAATAAATTCGAGTTTTCGATTTAGCAAGGTTTAAATTCTAGGGCACATGATTTTGATTTACGAAGAAATAATAAACCAGCAGAAAAGCAAGACGCTAACTAAAATTTTTTTTTATAAACAATCCTACAAATTTAAGGTTGGAATATATAGTTTCATTTCGTTCCGTTTCAATTTCTTTAGTTTTTTCTCCTTTCTTTCATAAAAATAAAAAGCGAAAGTTTTGAACCTTGAATAATCTTGAACATATGTACACATAGTTTCGTTTCGTTTCGTTCCGTTCTTTTCTTCTACAATGTGATACAAAAACACTAAAAATGCAATATTGAAATAACTGAAAGAAAAAACGAAACAAAACGAAGGGAGTTTAAAATTTGACATAATAATTTCTTTGGTTTCGTTCGTTCATCTCCAACTCCAGTCCAATGTGATCAGAACCAAATAAAAATACAATATTTATTAATATGTGAGAAAACGAATGAAATGAAACGAAGCGAAACTATGTGTTAAGATTTCGGTCGCAGCTCAAAACAAAGCTATAACAATAAGAAGAGACAAATGCAAAATTAAAATATGCAACGATTAAAACAGCATACTTCTGTTGAAAAGCTGGTATTATTTTGTTCTCGAATTACAGAGGCTATATTTATTTAAACACTTTGAAAATAAGAAATGATAAAACAAAACATTAATTTCGAATAACAGAGATATATAATTCGAGTTTTGGTGGTTTTTGAACGTGAAGGGAAGGGTAAGGAATTGAGAATTTTTTCCGAGTTAAAGAGCAATTTCGATTTAATGAGGTTCGAGTTACAGAGGTTCATATTATAGAGGTTCCACTGTAATACATACTCCTATGTTAATGTTATCTTATCTATACATTATTTTTGCTCAAATCTTTGTATATTGTGAAGTTATGAATTTTAATTCACATTCGGTTTTATAGACTCTACTTTTAATTTTATTATACATTTTACTCATTTATAATATAGGAATATGTATTGTACATCAGACCAATCAAAATATATAATGTAATAATTCTATTTATTATTGTATAATTAATTATAATATCGTGCCTAAAAAACAAAATGAACGAACAAACGTTTTAACAAGAAATGTGGATGATACATATTGAATAATGTATTCGTCGTATGTATATTTAATAGTAGATATGCATGTATATATACATATATACATACTTAAAAGTGCATATGATACATATGCATACGTATGAAAAATAATTATTTATATTCTCAATTTTATTGCTCGTATATTTATTATGCATATACATATGTTTCAATAATAATATTAATTGGATGAGGAAAATCTTTAATTACGTTTAAAATTTGTATTAGACGCATATAAAAATTATAGATAATCTGATGGTAAAATGGTTTCATATATCAATTGTTTATAAAAATTTATATAATAGGTGTGTGTATGTATAGGCATGCTTATATGTGTGTATGTAAATTATTTTGTTCGAGGGGAAGGGATAATAATTTATTGTGTTAACATTCATATAAGAGAAGAAACTAAAAAAAAATTTGTTATGAGATTATAAATACATAATTTATTAAAAAAGTTTTGTTCAAATTTAAATATACATATACAATTTGTTCTCTTATTATAAATTATATGTACATTATTAATATTACATTATAAATAAGTGTGTGGTTTCAACATATTATTATTATTATTACGTATATACATAAAGAAAAATAAATAAATATAATTCTAATTATTTATATGTACCTATAATTTATATTGTGTGTATGTATATGTACATGGTATTATAAAATTTATGATATATAATAATAGAAAGAAATAAATATATACATATGTACATATATCTACATACATACATAATATAATAAGTCTAGAAATCATTTTAGTGAAGGCCCATGCTCGATATTAGATGTAGTGCCACTGAAGAAGAAGAAGAAGAAGAAGAAGTATCTACATGTTTAGAACAATCCTGTACATATATATGCATATCATCGAATTGATTCTTATTTGTTCAATATATTGTATGTACTAGAGCTTGACCCAAATCACTTGTCATTTCTGTTCTGTATTATATTAGGTTGGGTATGTGCAGAAGAAAATATACTTACAAATGCATGAAATTTATGCGAAAAATGAACAAAATGAGTTGTATTAACATTACAAATATTTCATTAACATTCATATAAAAATAAAAGCGAAACTTGTCAACTGATTTTGGACCACACAATATTATCTATACGAATTATCTGTCATATTAATAAACATAAAGCAATTTTCCAGACTACATAATTTTCTTATTTATTTTATTTTGTTCTGTACATAATATTAGATTTTGTTTTCTTGCTATTATTATAATTATTATTGTTAAGGTACATTTACAATCTAGCTCAAAATACGTTACAGATTCTCAAGAATTCTCAGATTCTCACTTCCTCAAGAAATTCTATAGCACTATAATTTTGTTTCGCCCAGCCCAGATTACACCAGAGTGAGATTGATATTAGATTGCATTTCTAATTTCACGCTGACAATAGGAGAAATGATATTAAAAACTTGTTTAACAATAACCAAATATATACGTACCTATAACATATGGTAATCTACGTTGAATTGTGAATACTTGCGCTAGATTGTAAATGTAACCTTAAGGAACGAATTTATTTTTTGAAAACTGATCAAATATTTGATTGAAGAATGTCAGATATTTGAAACATTGCAATATATGCAAATATTCCGATGTTGAAATTTTTTGTCTTACGACACTGATCAAATAAAATCTTTGATTATTTTCTTCAATCAAACAGCATAGAAAGCATTTGACAAAATTAACATTTTATATTCGACCATTTTTTATTTTCAAAAAATTTTTTTATTCTAATTTCTTTGCTATTTTACTTTAAACTTATTTGTTTCTGTCTTTATATTCTATATCCTCATGATATCATATGGTCATTATTTCAAAAACAACAAATTAATTTTATAATTTTCTCCTGATCAGTAACTGATTACTGGTGATAAACTATGGGTGATATATCTGACAGAATTACTGATCGGCGGTGCCATAATGAACTGAGTATTCTTGTGCACTTAATATATGCTATATACATATGTACATTGTATGTATATATGTATATTTAAAAAAAAAAAATTACTTGAAGTTGTTTATCGCACCTTATATGTTCAAATATTTTTCGATGATCAAATATTTTCATTTCAAATAAATAATAGAAAAGGATTTGACAGTATATATTTGTAGTGAAATCATTTTGACAGTATTTGACCATAGGGTTTTCACACCATGCTACTAAAGTTGATTATGTACTTTTGTTTTTATTAAAAAAACAATTTTTGTATTTTATTACGAAATTTATTTCCCGAAAGTATATGCTTAAAATCAACTTACAATTTTTTCCTTAAAATTAATTACAACTTTCATTCTTAAAATTTTAAATTTCATATTTTGTCACGTCAACGTGATTAAGTTTCTAATTACAACGTTTATGAAAATGTGAATTGTGTTTTTACATATAGTGTGTGCGTATGTGCTAAAAATTATTTCTTATGGGAAAAAATTTACTTTCTTATCATTTTATGCTGACCCAATAATTTCGTTTGTTGGAATTATACTATTTAGTGATTTTCAAATATTTTGTTGCATTGACACGTAACCCACACGTCTTTGATATAAAACTGCATCAAATATATTTTATCAGTTGTCAATAAATGGAATAGAATCGTAGTTTTATGTACTATTGTTATGTTTTTTGTTTGTTCTATCTTTAATATAAACGTGATACGAAATAATAATAATAATAATGATAAGAATAATTTTAATTGAAATTTGACTTCAAAGTGAGTTATTTAGTATCCAAATAAATACTTTTTGGTATTTTTTGTTTTTCAATAAATTTGAAACCATCATTCACAAACGAGAATTTAAATTAATTTTTGAATTACATTATCCTTAAACGAAATTTATTTTACTAAATCAGAAAATTAAAAATACAGTAACATTCCAAAATCCAACAAGTCATGGTTAGCAAACAGCAACATACCAGTCATGGAATGACCTCATAATAGTCCTGGTTTATAACCAGTCGAATCTCTTAGGGTAAAATGAAAAAAAAAGCGCCAAGATTCACCGACAAATTTGGATGAACTACGTTCTAGAATAAATCAAATATGGAAATCAATAACAATTGATGAATGCGAGATTCAATATCAATAGATTACCTAGAAAGATGAAAACTATCATCAAGTTTGAAAGTGAAGTTACGTAATGGAACTAATGCCGCCTAAATAAAAATCTGGAGAGATAAAACATTTGGTTTTTGTATCAAAACATAACAGATGAACTGAATTAGTGATAGGCGAACTATTTTTAGTATTAGGCGAATTATTTTTTAAAAATAGATATAATTTACAGTTATTCTTTAATATTTAATAAATAAATACCATGAATTAAAATTGTTCTTTGTATCAAAAGCTATTGCAAACATACGAAAACTACTTTGAGTTCAAGAAATGAAAATTCAAAAATTCTAAGTAATTTTTCGCATTATCTTCATTGCGTATAATCTTTTGTAATTGTTTTCACAATTATATTTAATTTTTAATAATTTAAATTTTTATTGGCATTCCCTTATTATCTTGACTTGTTATAATTTTTTATCACTATAAAAATATCTCCAATTATACCCATTTGTATTTATTGCTGATGAATTGTTCCATAAACTTAACTCGAAGTTATATATATACATATATGTACTTCAACAATCAATTGGTATATAATAGAAATGAAGAGGTTCCAGAAGACAAATAAGTAAACGCGATTACAATTGCGCTATATCTATATATGAATAATTAATTTAATGCTGAACAATAATACCCCGTATATTAAGGGTACCTAATTTTAGTATATGTTCTGTCATAGCAAAAATTATATTAAGGGTAGGTAATAAAAACACAATATACATACATATAAGAAACTGACGATATGTGTATAAAGAAATATGTAAAAATTATACTTTATGTATAATACGTGCGAATAAATTATTTTTTTTCAAAATTATTTTCAAATTATCATCATAAATTTATTTGCAAAACAATTAAAAGAAAAATTACATACACATTTGTACAAGTATGAAAAAAATTATTATCAAATATGTATGTATGTATGTATGTAACTATAGCTTACTATCTATTAACTAAAAAAAGAAAATGATAAATTTTATTGATAAAATTGAATTAATAAATATTTAAATTTAACTTTTTTTGATTGAAAATTATTTATAAGACATTACATAAACAAACAAAAAAAACATACATAAACAAAGTATATTAAGAAAAAATTAAAAACAACAACAACAAAAAATAACCAAGCAATAATTAGGCCTAGTATTGAAAGACTTATTAATGTTAATTATTAATTATTGTTCTTGTGTACACATAACATATATAATGTACCTACATACATTATATAAAATATTATATAATACCATTATTCATAAATAAATAAAATATTATACATATTAGAAATAATCAAATTATATTACAAATGATAAAATCATTCAAAATTAATAATATACTCGGAGTATATCATTAATTTTTAAATATACTCGAATACTCGTATAACAAAACAAATCAAATTATATAATATATACTCATCATATGTATATGTATTACTACTCGTATATTATGTATACGTATATAGATTATTAGAAAAATAATTAAATTGTATAGATTACTGTACTAAGTATATTCATATATATATATTATGTACATATGTATATATTACATTGCATCCACCAAACATTTTTTTTAACGTCAATAACTTATCGAAATTACTTTTTGTATAAATAAATAAATCGTTTTATAAAAGATACATCACACTAGCGTAAATGAGAAGCACTTCTTTATGGAACCGATTCTATATATATAGAACTATTTTTTAATTTTAGAAAAATTATTCCATAATGCATTTCAAATTTTTTTTCCAAAGTAATGCGATTGTTACATTAAAAACGTAAACTACTCCTGGTCAGCATTACATTTTGGTGAAAATAATGCATTAGGTTAACAAATACTCGTACTTTCCATGGAACTAATAATTTACTTCTAAATATTTGATTTTCCAATCATTGCTTGGTAGTAATGCATGAGGTGGGCGATATTGGTTACCTCCCATGATATCGTCATGTTAAAGGTAATGCAGATTTTCTAGGGAAAATAGAAGTAATTGCAGATTTTTTGCATTAATTTCTGAATCTGTTCTATAAAACTATATCTATACATTACTGGGATAAATATTTTTAGTTTAATTCTTGCAAATCATTCATTCATATTTTTTGTATCATTTGCTTTTAGAACCATAAAATCTAACGAATATCGATTATTTATCGGCATTAATTAATATCGAACCATTAAACTATGTGTCAAACAACTTCCAAACATTCGTATATACTCGTACTTCTCGTTAAAATTGAAATAGTTTTGAATTTATTAACTATTTCCAAACTTAAATGTCATTTGAAAAACATTTCAAAAAATTATAATAAAATTTCAAATTTAACTACAATTACAGCGGTATATCATGAAATTGATTCGAATATTACAGTTACAAACTAATGTAAACTGTAATGTGTGGTAGGCAGATAAAATCGAATCAATTATTATCCTTCCAATCTCCATCCATGTGAATGATAAATAATTAAAAAATCCCGTGACACACTACACTTTTTCAATGTACATTCTGGCTGTAATATATTTTTAATTTTTATTGTCAATTTCAATTTTTACTGTCAAATTTAATTTATTGTAAATTTTATATTGTTATTCTTCCCGTAATTTTTCTTCACAACTGGAATTTTCCAATTCACCATCTTCTTTTGTCACTGAATTAAGTTCCAGAAACTTTATTCGAACTTACTTCAATGAAATTGGAATGGAGATGTAATAATCAAATAAACTTAATTTAGGGTGATAGAGACGGCAAATGAAATTCGATTTTGTCTGTCTACAACATAATTAAATACTCGTTGTTTTTATGTTATTATTTTTGACATCAATGGTATAATCTAAGCTGAATTTATTGTGAACACAATTTTTAATATTGCACGTACTCTGGGCTAGATTGTAAATGTACCTTAAAAAATTTTTTTACGCCACTCGTTTATATTATGGTAAAATAAAACTGATATTTGTACACATATTGAATTACATTTTTACGTTATTAGCAAAGTATAGATTTTAAATGTTTGGTGGGTATATAGTGTCATCGAATTTAATCTATATAATAAGTACATAATGTAGTATATACGTGTGTATGTCACTTTTTTTTTTTTTGGTTTAGGAGTATAGCATTTTTTTATTTTTATTTAAATTTGATTTACATATACCTTATACCTACATTCTTATATAATATAATATACGTAGTATATGTATATATGTACATTAGAATAGAATTTTACTAAAAGTTCATAATAACTTAGATCTTAGAATATGTGAGTATACATTAAATATACAAAATAATAATTTTTCGTTTTTTCATACTTTCATTGAAAATAGTATATAATAACGGTTGAATAAAAATTTGATACATATGTAATTAATATTACATACATATATAATAAATAAATATTAAGAAATATTAAGTATTTATGTATAACATGTATGTACATATACTATATAATAATTATAATTAAGATTCTTTATACATATATACAAATACATATGTATATATAACTATATATATGTATATTTAGTATATTTAAATGAAATTTAATAACAATATATACATATATGAGAATGAAAAAAATATTCAATGAATATTTTACTAAATATGTATATGTTATGCAGAAAATATAATACAAATTGTATAATATTAATTATTATTTTCTTCTGACATTGAGCAAAAAAATGAATAAAAAATAAATAATAAAATAAAAAATAAAATGAAATTAAAATAAATAAATATATGTACATACTGTGTATTTAAAAAAAAAAATAAATAAAGAGAGTACAGTCTATTCAAGAAGAGACAAAAAGTTTTTGAGCTTACATAATGACATTTATTGAAAGAATAATCTAAACTTATTTCACGTTAGCACTAGTATACAGTCCAATATCCACTGTTTTGAATAATGAGGTGACATCTTCTGGTATAACTTTCGCTCAATTTTTTGGCATACTCATTGGAAAAGCCATTCCACAGTCTCTTTAACGTTCTTTAAAGTGACGAACGCTCTTCATTAAAGCCCAAATATTTTCAATGGGATTGGTATCCGAGGACTGTGATGGCCGGTCCAACACTTTAACCCCATTTCGTTCTTTCCACTGTGTACACAACTTATGTACAAATATCATTTCAAACATTTTTTTATAAACAGAACTCATTTTGTAAATATCTATAACTGCTTTAACAGTTTGAACCCAAATGAAAAAAATCTTGATCAGCGAAGTAGACAGAGACAAGCTAAACATGACTCATGTAACATTTTCAGTATTTTGGCATTTATTGTGTTTTACCGACTGTCGTGTCTTTTTGAACAGACTGTACATACATATTATGTATATAAAATTTTTAACTGTTAGTTTAATTATTGTATTTTTATTTTTTCAATTAAAAAAATGCTTTTATCCTCGTATTTAAATTTAAATGTCTAAGGCTACTGCCATATGAATCAGAATTTGAAAAATTCAGATTCAATATCAAATACATTGTTGTACTATGTAATTGTGACCTGTTACATGACAATGAAAAAATTCCAGATCTTGTTTCCGTTTGTAATCTGATTATTTTTAAAATGGAAAATGAAGCATGCTGACAGTAAATGTAACATGCCACTGAAATCTGAATCTGAATTCATAGCTAAACCACTGAATTATCAGGTAAATTCTGGTAAAAAACCAATTCTATAACAACAACAAATTTAAAGAAAATTATTGAAAACTAGATTAAGAATCAGAATGAAAAAATTAATTCTGAATCTGAAATTTTAAGTTTCAGATTCAGATTCATGTCACAGTAGCCTAAAGGTACTTTTACAATATTTTGCCTTGCCGTACGTTTTATCAATTGCTAACAACCTGTTGTCTATAGATACAGTGATGGTAATATGGATATTAACAATTTTTTCTCAATGGTGGTAATGGGCCTGATCACGAATGGCGATAAAATCGCCAGTCGCCAAAATTGAGACGAGGCGAGAAGATAAAATTTTTGCATCACGTAAAGCGATCGTCTCGCCCAAATATCATTACCATGCGTAACGTGTAATATTATGTATTTCGAACTGACATTAATGTCAAAAAATGTTTTAAATTTTATTTTGGCATAATTATTGTAAAAGCTAATAGTTGTATAAACATTAATTGTAAACTATTTGTAAAGATATTTTTTGTTAAATAAAATTATATATCGTCGAATTCTCTTTAAATGGATAGCACACTGTGAGTTTTAATTTTAAAAGATAACAAATTTTAAAACAATCTTATATTTTTAATTTTAGAAAAAAATTTAGAGTTTCTAAAGCTATTTTTGTGGAAATTTTAAGTGAAATTGATTCCCATTGTCATAGAATTTGCCTTTTGCAAATTCTTTATTAGTCGTCATGAATTCGATGAGTTTTTTTATTGCTCCTTTTCCAAAATTTTAATTCTTGAAAAAATAATTTATATTATTTTATATTTATTTTAAATTTAATTTATAAATAAAAATACATACATTTTTATTTTTTATAATACACCACTGATTCGAAGCACAAACAAATTAAATGAACATAAAGTAAATGAAATGGAAATTTAACTTCAAATATCAGCTAGACGATACCAATTATTTGATCGCCTGGAATTGGCGATAAAATCGCCTAAAATGAACGATTATCGCCAATCGTGATACAAAAATTTGACAGGCGAGGCGATTGGCGATTTTATCGCCATTCGTGATCAGGGCCAATATTTCTTTTGGTTTGGGGGGCAATATAAATATTGCTTCTACAAAATGTTGAAGTTTTATTTTATATTGATAACCAGCAAAACCAGCCAACAATAAGCTCTCTTAAAGCACAAATATTATATTGAAACGTTTATAAAATGGCGCTCAGCTCACACCTCATTATGAAATGATGCTCACAAATCTTCCTACGTATATTCTAGTACATTTATATTTACTGTGAATACCTTCCTAATTATAATAATTTCTTGAAAATAATGTATTTTTTTAAATTTATTGCACATTTCGTTATAAATACACAATTATATATGCAAATTATTTAAAAGTATATTATAAATGTTTTATTATTATTATTATGATGGAGATTCATGTTATTTTTCATTTCATTATAATTTTTTATTTTATTGAAGTTTTCTAGTTCATGTTGACATCAACGATATTCTCAAATTTTTTCAAAGTTTACTTTTTCGTATTTGTTTTTTTTTATCCAGTTGTCATATTTATTTTATATACTTAATATTTCAATTTCTATATCTACTGAAAACTGTCAAACATCAAATACGAAACATAATTACAAAATACAAAAGTTAGAAACTGCAAAGCATTTTACTACCTTCGTATAGTTTTTCGAAACTTTCACAGTTTGTAAATATGTAGAAATGAACAATACGAAAACTGAAAGATTATGAAGTTTATGACAAACTGAAACATGAAATGAATTCCCTTATTACATATTTTTATTTTCAAAAACATTTCCTGTTAAAATAATTTTTTCTTATACATATACTAAGTATGTATATATGTAAATTCTGTAGTATTATGTGTAGTATAGTTTTTAAATTTGAAATTTTTAATGTTGTAAAAACTTTTTTTAAGAACAAAAATAAAATTAAATAAAGAATTTTAAAATTAGGTACATTAATAATTATTATATATTATATATTATGTATATTATTATATTTTACTTCTTATATCTAGAAAAATTAAATTTAATTATTTTGTACTTACATTGCATACACATTTATATACATATGTACTAATATCATTTAAGCTGAAAGTAATGTTAATAATATACTATAATATATTTAGCAGCCTTTTAACATTAAAAAATATATAAATACATCTACATATACTATATATAGTGAGCATTTATTATATGAAATAGAAAGTGAAAATCATTATTTCATGATTTCTATATAATATAATAAAACAATTAAAAATGTTGTGCATTTTCCAAAAAAAAAAAAAAAAAAAAAAAAAAAATTAAAGTAATGTGAACAATAACAAAAATTGTAAAATTTGTAAAATCCTGCTCAATAAAATATTATTATATGCAGATTAGCAAATTAATAATGTAGATACATAATGTATATTTAATTATTATTATTATTATATACTTGTATGTGCATATGTCATACATATTTGTCATATATGTATATATGTACATATGTATATAACATGTATATAAATTTATGTACAATAGTTTTCATTCATTATTAAGTAATGTTACAAAATTCAATTCAATTTATTTACATATACTTAGTTTAAAGAAATTAAATTAAAAAAAAAAATAGTAAAAATTATTAAAGTACATATACACAAAAAATGTAAATACACATATATCTATGTATATCGCATCTTATGATTATCATAAATGGGGTTATATGTAGTTGTTTTTTTAAAATTTATTGTTATAGTATATTGATATTACATATATGTACATATATTACAGATACAATCATACATAGGCTGTGTTCCTTTCACGTGAGCAAATTACTTAAAAATCAGTTTGGTTTAATACTTCACTAAATTTTTATGTGTGAACTGCTCAAACAATTTTTCAAAAGTAGTTTACTCATACTTTGTAAGTAGTTACGTTATTTCTTTCTACCAGATGTCTTTTTAGTTTCACATTATCCAACAAATGGAAATTGACTGTTTAGGTTAAATTTCTTGATATAAACAAATATCATATGGAGTGTTTTATATAAATTTTTCAAATTTAAAGTAAAATAATTTTAAGCTTATCTTTTGCTTCTCTTGTCAGATTTATTTATGTTTCTTTTAATAGTTTGAGTCATTGCTAAAATAATTGCTCAGAAGTACTTCGCTCACGTGAAAGGAACACAGCTATAATAATATTACATTATTATGTTAAATTAAATTTAAAAAAAAATTCAATAAATTATATTAAGTATAACAATGAGAAAGACGATGATGATAATTGGCATTGACCGTAAATATATTAGGTGTATCATATATGAATATACGACTACGTACATATGTATGTATATATAACATATGATAGATCAATATATCCCGGACTAACAACAAAAATAACAGTTTTTCAGAAAGATGTTTCTATATTTATTAACATATAGTCTTCTTCAAGTGTGATATACATTTTTATCCAACGCTTTTCTGTCTTTTCTATGTCAGCCGTAGAGAACAATTTAACTTTGGTCTTCAAATATTATATTCGGCGATCAATTCTTCGTTGGACTAAAATCTCTTTCCCTAAATGATCTTTTTGAAGTATGCGAAAAGCCAACAATCGCTGGAAACCAAATCTGAAGAATACAGTGGATGTGTAATTTAGCCATGTTAATCCGTTTTTGTTTTTGTTTTTGCTCTATTGATAGCAAATACGACACCCATTTGAAAAAAAGATTTTTTTTTGCTTGAATGTTTATGAAATACCGTGTAAATACTATCAAACGAACGATTTTGTTAAGTGACTAGCAGAAGACAATTGTTGATAAATAAAGGACAAAAATTTCCAAGAAATAGTTATTTTGGTAGTTATAGTCTTAGGAGTTATATATTATTGATATTATGTACTTATATAAAATTAGCCTGTATACAAAAAGAATTGAAATTATATACTTATCTGAAATACTATTAAAAGGCCTAAAAAATGAGGTTTTGTTATTTTGTTTTAAATTTTATTTTTATTGTTACTATCAATTTTTTAAAATAAAAAATTATTATTAAATTTATTATTAGATAAAAAGAAGATAAAATAAAAATTTAAATCAAAAATAAATGAAATAAAACAATATAAATGTGTATTAATTATGTATACAGTGTAGAAAATAGAAAGGATTCATTTAATAATATACACAACGTGCATTTTATATGTAAACACGTAAACTTATAGATATACTATAACTTTGGATAACCATTACACACTTATGATTGCAACTGTGAAACTTGCATCTTTGCAAATGTTGCAATACTTCAAACAAATGATATATACAGTAAACTGTCGTTAAGATGAAGTACCAGATAATATACGAATACATCCTTTGGCCCGAAAAATTACATTTACATGGACTCTAATAAGTCTTTATACGCTCTTTATTATGAATTTTGTTATTAAGGACTTACGAACAATTTTTTACGAAATTATTTCGTTAATACGCACAACAATGTATCAATACCAATATACTTATTCAATAAGCCCAAAATCTTAATTTTTTTTTTCGTACCTACGCGAAAAAAAATAAAACTGTCACTATAAAAATAAAAACAAGTAACGACTCACTGTATGCTTTTAATTTTGTAATGAAGACGACGAAAATGAAAAATTGCATATTCTGATCATTGACAAAATATTAAGATTCAAAATGTTTTTAAATAATATCGATAGAGTAAAACATTTTTAAAACTATATTGTCATGAGAATCAAATGCCCGAATCGACAGAATTGAATCTATGGGAAATGACTAACTATAGATTCAATTTCTCTATATGAAATCACAGAATCGCAATGTTTTGCAATTGGGGAACTGAAAGGCGAACAATGTTGATAATTTCGATATATCAAATGTCATCATTCAATTTTTTGATATAATTTTAATATATTTAGAAAAGGCAGACCTAAGCGTAAATGGTTAGATGACGTCATAGAGATTTGAGAAAAATAAAAGTCAGCTATTTTAAAATGAAGACTATAGAAACCATGGCCATAACTTGCTATATCCCTGGAACGAAAAGAGATAACAACGTAAGACGTAAACATAAATTTTTCAGAAAGTATCAGACTTTCTACTGATGGAAAAGAAATTGCACATTAAACGGGTGTTTTTTCGAGAAATCACTGATTTTCTCCAAAAATTCAAGTAAAAAAGTGTAGGTTTTTGAATTTGACTGTCCATAACTTTTGAAGGGGACGGGCGACAGAGGTGAGCTATATGACAAATGAAACGGCAAGAGAATCTGCTATCGCATGGTGACATACGTTTTGAGATGATATGTAAAATAAGGAAAATACCGGGTGTTTAGTAAAAAAAAAGAGAATAAAAACTTTGAAGCCCTCTAGCGGCTAAACGGTTGAGATTACCCCCTAACCTGTACAACGATTTTTCGTTTGTCTCGGCGAGGCCTATCTATAGGGTTAATTTTTTTAACGTTGAACTGAAACACCCTTTATGTATGTATATGAATAATTTAATTACATATGTATATTTATAATAATTTTAAAACGAACGAGTCAGTATCGATCGGGTGATTGTTATTACGAACAATCGTTCAAAAACGAACTATACTATATATAAATAACAGCAAAATATGTTACCCAAAGTGTTCATCTTAACGACATTTTACTGTACCCGACAAACAATATAATTTCATTGTGACGTATAGATGTGCTGCAAAGTTGCAAACATGTAATACCAAAAATGAATACAGAACACATATACATATTTTTATTTGAATATTTAAAATATTGAGGTATATGTAATATGTGATATTATAATAAATAGTATTTATTATTATTATTATTATTTTCATTATTATGTATATAATTATGGAAAAAAAAAAACGTATTATGTACTATACCAATTATATGTACTTATAAAATTTATTTATAAAATAGTTTTATTCTGGTAAAATTAGCAGATACCTTTAGTTTGCATATAATTTAGTTTAATTTAAGTATTTGACTCCGTATAGCATATTGTTTAAATTTCTTATTCTGATCATTGAACATTTTCGGAATCTTAAAGAAGCTGTCAATTTAAATCCGAAATCCAAAATACAAAAAGTATTCGCTCATATACAATGTCTAGAAATAATCTAGGAGAAAAACTTTTTCTTACTAATAAAAAAAAAAAACAGTTTTTATTTATTTTTTGCTCTAGTTGTGTAATGAATTTAAGTAAAATATAAAAAATTATTATATATAGATAATATATAAAAATAATATAAAAATGAATTTATTATTAAAATATAAGAATATACATTTATATTTTAACAATTTTACATAATAAAGTGCAACAAAACAATAACAAATTAAAAAAATTATTACAATAAAGAATATTGGAAAAAAAAAATGAATATGGATATTGCGTATTATTCGAAATTAATTCGAAAAAAAAAACACAATAAATAAAAACAAATTTAAAAACATAAATTATAATTCATGCAAATAACAAAAAAAAAAAAAAACACAAATTTTTACCTCGAAAAAAAAATATTTTTTAAAAAATCATTAGTTATTAAAAAAATTATATTACATTCATATAAATTTATTAATACATACTTATATAAAAATTATATAGTACGAGTAGTGATAAAAATATTATTAAAAATTAATAAAATTGTAAATAATAATTTAAAATTTTTATTATTATAATAATAATTATTGACAGTGTTGTTTTCGATTCAGCAATTTCAACTACATATAACATGCGAGTACAAAAATGTTTCTAGTACTCGTAGATTGTTATATCGATGATCGAACAACACAAAAGTTATTTGTACATCTACTTTTGAAACAAATTTCATGAGTATACATAGCTGGTAGCTGCAATTATAGACGATTTAGCACAGATATGTACATAATATTTATTTACCTTATCATACTGGCAAATAGTACTTGGAATTACTAAATCGAAAACAACTACCATTTAAAACAACTGAAATAAACAGAAAGGAAAATAAATGAAAAAAAAAAAAAATCAATTCTTTATATAAGCTTTAAATTTATGAAAAAAAAAAAAAAACAGAATAAAAGAAAGTTGAAAGAAAAATGAAAGTTACGAAAAAAAAAATAAATAAATAAATAATAAATAAAATTACTAATAATAAATAAATAAATGAATTCACTATACATATAAATAGTATACTCGTAACATACAAATACATTTATACTCTTACATAACATACATGACTTATAATACCACATACATACTTATATATAGGTATAGCCAAAACAGATGGCGAATTGATAATGTACTAAATTCACATGCATAAAATAAAAAATAATTACACTTACACATTAACAAGATTAAAAATAATACAAAAGTGTATTGAAAATAATCTGAGCATATTCATAGTTCAACTAACAATGCATATGTGTCCAAAACAAACAAAATGTTTTGCGTACATGCGGTCGAGTGAAGATATGAAGATATAAAGTAGGCTTAACGTACATTTTTCTTAATATCAAAAATTTTCTAGTTTAACATCAAATCGTATGCGTTGCTTATACAAAAATTTTACAAACACATATAAAACATGCGTAAAGATTCGCCATCTGTTTTGCCGAGTATTATAAAAGTTATTACATAATATCGAATAAAATATTTTTTATCATACGCATTATATCATACTTTTGTCGTACATATTCGTATGTAAAATTGTATAATAGAGCTAGAGGATGATAGAATTATAGCCAATTATTTATTAATATTATTGTAATATTACATTATTTATATTATATGATTATTATTGTTGAAATTTTGCAAAATTATTCAATTAATTATTATTATTATTCTAATTATTGCATATACTATACATAATGTAAATATTATTATAAGTAAAAAAGTAAAATGCAAAAAAAAATAAAAAAATTAAAATGAGAAAAAAAAATCAAATTGCTTTTGTGATTGAATATTAGAAATTTTGTTTCATTTTTGATTTATATTTTAATTTTTCATTATATAGTTTTTCAAATAAATTGGTTTAAATAAGTATTATGTATAATAAATAGGTACGAGTAATCATTTTTATGATAATTTTTATTTATTCATAGAATTTTATCTTTATTGCATATTTCATATTTAATTTTTTCATGTAAATTAATGATAAAACAAATTTTTTAATTAATAAAATTAAATAAACAAATTAGCTTGTAGATGTTGTATATTTTAATTGAATAAGTTTAATCACTTTAAATATTTAAGGTACTGTAATATATGTGCGTGATGTATGTGTGCATACATCAGGCTTGCTAAAGAATGTATTCAAAATCGAATTATTTGTAAACGGAATGTTTAATTTTAATGTATTGTGGTAGTTAGCGTGTCATGCAGTGCAGTATCAACTACCATAATGAGAGGGTAGAAGCCCACACTGCAGTTAAACAATGCATGGCACCCAACACCCACATGGAATTTACCTAAATACCACAAAAAAAAATAATGTTGGCTGGGCCCCTGTAAAAATTAAGTACACACACAAATCCCACGAGCTTACAACTTGGGTGCATGGATGATGGTAGTGGCGGCTGCTCTAGCCGATATGGTTCTAAATCAATACAAAAAATTTCATCTTCACCGTTCCAGCGATAATTTATAGATCAATACGAAAAAATTGTTATAAAAAAAGTTAAGTATTGTGTAGTATTGTAGATATACATATATTATATGTGTGGTGTGGGTATACTTATGTTTGTGAAGAACTAAGGAAGCAAAGGGAAAAAAATTGTTGTCACGCCATGATTTGGGTGCGTGATATATGAAACATAGTAATTAATATATGTATATAATAAGGCAGATAGTACCTTCCCGAACGACATTATGACCTTGATATTGGTGTATTGTATCACAGTACAATACATGTAGATAATTCGTAAATGTGCCATAGTAAATGCCGTTAATCACGTATCAATTTGCAAGTGGAGAACGCAGTTACAAAAAAAAAAAAAAAAAATAGCCTCACATTACAGTACATTTAC
Source organism: Villa cingulata (assembly GCA_951394055.1). Lineage (NCBI taxonomy): Eukaryota > Metazoa > Arthropoda > Insecta > Diptera > Bombyliidae > Villa > Villa cingulata. The sequence goes on from OX596017.1 coordinate 17,188,235, forward strand.
AATCTAGCCTAGAGAAATTCTATAGCCCTATCCATTTTCCGAACTGACCAAATTAAACCAGAGTGAGATTGAGATTAGATTTCTAACTTATTTACCAATAGATCAATGTTCCTATATAATAATATACAGTAATCTATACTCTTAGGGCCGTATTCACCAACCACTCACAACTTATGACAGTCATAATCTAATTCACCGAACGTTCTTAAGAGTGCTCATAAGAACTTATGAGTGGTTGGAGGTACTCATAAGTGTTCTGTCAAATAGTATTTCTGAACTTTTTCGTAAATGTTTTAGTGAAAAGAAATTAAATAAAAAAATTAGATAAAATTATTACTTATATTGAACTCTGTTGATAATAGAAAACATTTTAATAAATAATGAGTTTCGAGTACTTGGACTTATTTGATACTAGCAGCTTATCTTCAGGTGAGACTTCTGAATCTGAAAATGAATTTTTAGAACTGCTAGGTACTCGAATCAAAGAAAAAAAAGTCAAAACTAAAATTGATTATTACAATTTGTGCGACGATGACGAATTTGAACGCCTTTTTAGACTTTCAAAATTTATGTTCAGTGAGCTTTTGAACAGAATAAAAAATGATATTCAAATTGAGGGTCACAGAAATAATCCAATTTGTCCACAAATTCAATTGCTCATTACATTAAGATACTATGCGACTGCCAGCTTTCAATCAGTGACAGCAGATCTATTTGGAGTATCTCAACCGACTATATGTCGCATAATATCTAGAGTATCTAGAGCTATCGCTAGTTTAGGAAAAGATGATATATAGAAATTCTATTTTATTTTATAATTATTTAAAAACAAAATAAATTATTATAAAAAATTATAATAAATAAATTATTATATTTTTATAATTATTATAAAAAACTTGAAAAACTTTGATACTTCAAATTCAAAATATGATTTGAAAATTAATGTTTTCTTTCTTTCTTTTATTAGTTTGACATTTCGAAAATTTTTCGAAAAAATGAAAATTGTACATTAAATACCAGGAGATTATGAATTTTTTAATTTTAAACCATATAATATGTTAGAAACTGAATTTCGTAAAAATTTCAGCTAAGTATACGAGGTATCACATATTGGACGTTTGATATGGAAAAATAAGTATGTACCTATCTGGTTGTATTTCTTTATATGGATACAACATATTGAATATAAAACGGCCAATCATAACGAACTGTGAATTGCTCAACATTGTATTATTATTTTTGTTCTTGTTGTTGTTTCGTTTTATAAATCATTTTGGATTTATTTTTTTTTTATTTATTATACCATATGTGCATATGTAAGTAGACAACATTTTTAAAAAATTCTACATAAGTACATTTGTTTTTAAATATCCTATGTATATACAAATAAAAACACCTAATATACATATTATTTACTATTATCACAGATAAGGATAATCCTTATCTGTGCTATTATGTAATATTATCTACATATATATGTGTATGTATATATGTAAAAATATTATTTAATATGTACAATTTTATTATAATTCAGAAAAATTAAATAATTATGTAGTAAAAGAAAAAATAATGTGAAAAAAAATTAAATTACAAAAATTAATTTAAATTAAACAAAAAATAAAAAAAAAATGAAATACTTGTACATTTTAAAGGCTTCACAAAAGGCAACAGCACCAAAATAAAATAATTTTTTTGTTGTTTTAATTAAAATAATTACAATATAATATATAAAATGTATACGTACGCAGAAATACTCGTATATCTCTGTTTAAAAAAACAAACTAAACTAAATGAATATAAAAACTAAGTAAAAAAAAATAAAATAAAATAAAAAAACAAAAAAAAAACCAATTTAAAATTAATTTTTAAAATAATTTTTCATGAATAATTGACAATCACAAAATAAAGAAAAAACAATTAAATCAAATCAAAAAAAGAAAATAAAAATACAAATTTTTTAGTTGTTTTTTTTTCAAATTAAAAAAATTAATATGAAAACATAAACATACAAGTACATATTATTATATTTATGTATGTATAATTAAATAAATCAATATGTAAATACAGTATTAGCTATATAATACATAAATACATAAATATTATACATAGTATAGTATATAAATACATAAATAATAATTATAATAAATAATATATAATAATGTTATGTAATACACACATATGTATATTAATTATATTACAAATAATGTAAACAAACTCAAGTAATGTTAATTATTCAAGAAAAAAAAAAATTTAAAAAATAAAAATAAATAAAACAAAATTCATATAATATGAAGGTATAAATAAAATAATTTTGAGTTTAATAACAAATTCAAATACTTTTCAATTCAATTCAAACAGTTTAATTTTATTTTACTTTTCATTTATTTATTTATTTTTTTGATTATAGTACCTTATCTACATACTCATCGTATTTATATAGGTAAGAACGTGATATGTACTTTATGTACAATTTTTTTGCAGAACTAAATAATGTTTACATATTACTATATATTAGAACGGAATAACAAGAAATAACCAAACAAACAGACAAAAAATAAAATAAAATAAAATATAAATTATATCACAGAATATTAAAAACAAACAATCAATGAATGTATTCACGGTGTATGCATGTATAATTGATCTTAAGCCCTAGACAGACATGTGGTATAAATGTGGTATCGCTATCATGGTATTGACTATACTACACATGTATGTCACCCTATACTAGGTTTAGGGTGCGTTCTCATGAGATGCATGCATCGAGATGCAAAATTGATTTCGGCTTAACCTCGTCACATTTTCGGTAATATTCGTTATACATTTTGCATTTTCTGGAAAACTATAGTTCGGACGCTTATTCGCTCCAAATTAAAAAAAAAACTGTCGCAAATGTCACTTAGATCAATCAATTTTCAAAAAAAAAAAAAAATACTTTTCAATATTTAACCAAAAGTTTAATAAAACTCAAAATCTAAACAAAAAAGAACATCTGATATTTTGACAGAGAGAAGTTGCATGCATCTTCAATTAGGAAAATTTCCTTATTACAAATTTACATCTCAATCGTGTAAATGAGAGAGTATGTGAAGAAAAGAGTATATATGTATTCCATCAATCAAAATTTTGCATCGCGATACTTGCATCCCATGAGAACGAAGCCTTATACTAGGTTAACAAGGTGGTATAAACGTGGTATTGAAACCTAAATGATTTTTTTAGTATTCACAAAATTTAATAAAAGTAGCGCTATTTTAATGCTGCAGAAATTATAGAAATTAGTTTTAAAAATATTTTTCGTTTGCGATTTTTTGTGAATTTTTATGTTATTTGAATAATAATGAATAAATAATAAATTTGTGAAATTATAGAAAATAAAAATAAAATGCGAAAAGTTTCAAATAATAATAAAACTTTGAAAGTGATAAAATGCAAATATACATACTTAAATTTTCTATACAACATCACAACAAAATTCACAAATGTCAAATGATACATAGGTTTATACTAGATTACATATGTATGTGTCGCCACGTTAGTATTGTTCATACCATGGTATCGATGCTATATATGTATATGTATAAGTGTCAATGGCATTAAATTATGATCATCATCATAATCAGCTCGACGCTCGACAGCCGTATTCTTTGCGATATTTTTCTCTCAAATAATATTTAGAGATGCGTCTCCTTTTTCGATAATGTTTAGGATACCAGGATACCACACTGTGTGTGTTACTACGAATATTATTAATTTATCATATATGTATTTGACACTTCGTAATTTTCGCGTTTGCAAAATTTTAAAGTATCATTTATTCCCTATTATGATTCATCTCTGGATTTCATTAGATATCTTGTTCTCAGCCTTTACCATGGAGCCCAAATAAATCAAACTCTGAGATTAATTCAAAATTGTATTCTCCAGTTGTTTATGTTTTGCTCAATGCTTTGTCATTGTGCCCGAGACATTACTATAAATTTTATTTGTTCTTTGTTAATTTGGAGGTCAAGTATTGTCGTTAATCTTAGATAAAAGTACAAATGATATAAAGTTTTAGAATTTATTGTATTACACAGTAAAGCATGAGCACAATTTTATAAACATTCGTTATAAACAACCCTGTGTCCGGCTTTTAAAAACTTAATCGGACATTTTGATATAAAATGAAGATTAAAATTTCAATATTTATAGACATACTAGACATACTTATTATACAAATCTATTTTCAGTAGCTGCCTTAATTTCTTCAACTTTATATACCCAAATTCGCATAAATTTATGCATTAATGACTTTTTTCATGTTACTTTTGGTTGAAAAAAAAAAACTGCGACCCAGTTCTACACTGCCATTAATAATTTTGCTTCATTAATTCAGTGTGAATTTAAAATCTAATATTCCGAAGCAGTTGCAGGCTTAGACTTGTCAGTATGTAGCAAAACCTTGCAGAACTAAGTCACATGAACGTAGTCACTTATAAACTCCAGTTTCTAGTTCTTTCTTTATATTACTTGAACTATGCTCGTTTTAATTTTTTTTTTATTCTAAATTTTTATTATTTCAGTATCACATATTTCATAAATGAACAGAACATTGCAACATATAGTCTCGAAAGCTTGCATTTTATTTTCGTTGTCTGATATCAGTACAATTAGACAAATAGAACATTTTGTCTTCAATATTCTTACTTTGACGATACTATCATAGGCAAATATCATTATACTATCACAGGCATATTCTAGAGTTTTTAGTACTTCCGTCAAGTTTGACATGATGCTTTCTATTCCGCTTCATTAAATATCCAGTTCATCGTTAATATGGAAAACAATACAGAAAAGATAAGACATATCTGTTTAATATTTGTTATAATTTCAAATGGAGTTCCTTTAGTTTTCATACATTTTTCAAGGATATTTTTTCGTTACTGTGCGAAATGCTTGCGTAAAATCTACAAACTAAGATTATAAGGTTGATTTGAATTCAATGTTTTGTTCAATAAATTATTTATTCTTGAAGTATTCTACACAGTGAATTGTGCTGAATTTTGGTCTTTGTATATCAAATAAATGCCATTTACATATTTAAAAATTTTAGGTACTTTAGGTATTGAATTATATTAGAACATCACGAGTACTGAAAAAATGATGGGAGAAACAATTAAATTTGCGATTAAATAAAAAAAATGTATTTTACTTTTCTAGTTTTTTTTTCTTTCATTGTATAGTATTTTAAAATTTAAAATATTATTCATAATCATGAGAACATAAAAATGCATTTAAGGATTTAAATTTTCTTAATTTGAAAAATTACAAAAAAAAAAAAAAAAACGAAAAAAGGAAACAAAAAATTAATTAAAGGAAGAAAATATTATTTTTTTGTCGACAATATTTTTATAGATAAATTTTAAATATAAATTTATTTTATTTATTCGGCATCAGTCTTTGATACTGAAAATGGTTGTTCAACTTTTATTGATCCAGAATTTGATATGACAACATCACGTAATGGACGATCTCTTTGATCAGTTTGTATATTTTCAATTTTTCTAACTACATCCATTCCAGATAGAATCTAAGGAGAAAATGTATAACGATATTTAATGACAATTAAGTAAATTTAATTTTTTTTTTTTTCAAATTATGAAATAATTGAAATGAATTTTTCAATTTATATATAGGTATCACATTGTCCATATAGTAATATGTGTAGTATAAATACCTTTCCAAAAACAACATGACGTCCATCTAACCAACTAGTTTGTTTGACAGTAATAAAAAATTGTGAACCATTTGTATCTTTACCAGCATTTGCCATACTTAACCAACCAGCTCCATAATGCTTCAATTTGAAATTTTCATCTTCAAAACGTTCACCATAAATTGAACGACCTTTAAAGAAAATAAATAAATAAATAAATAAATAAAAATTTAAAAGGTATTATGGACAATTTATTGTTGTTGTTTTGGTTGCATTTTTTGATAAAAAAAAATTACACAAAAATTGTAAAAAAATACAAAATTTTTAATTATAAATATATAACTAACCTCCAGTACCATCACCTTTTGTGAAATCACCTCCTTGGATCATAAAATCTTTAATTACTCTATGAAATTTACTGCCTTTATATCTGATAAATGAAATTAGATAAAATTTATTCAATTAACATAACATACGAACGGGTACATAAATTTAAATATATTTATAGAGATTTATTTAAAGGATAATTATAACACTTAAAAAAAAAGTATGTAATTTTCTTTTCATTCCAAATCTAACTATCATACTGTTCATATGCATTTCAAATCTAAAATTCTGAATTTTTTTTTTCACTCGCCGATAAAAACATAATATTGCTGCGTTAGCTATATATACTTTTCTTTATTAAATTAGAATGGAATTGAGGTTATTCTCTTATATGTATAATTAGTTTAGAACAAAAAAAAACAACTAAAGCCACTTAGAACTAATTATAATGAAGTCTAAATTAAATTTGAAAAAAATATTTTATACAATAAATCGCATTTCTTTCACATAATATTTTTGTCAAAAAGAAAAAAAAAACAAAACAAAAGAAGAGAAAAAATATTTATACTTATACACATGTAACATATAATAATATTTGCGTTTTTTTTTTTTTTTTTTTTTTTTTTGTCAATAACACAAAAATTCATGCATTGTTGTATTATTATCTTTTTTAACTTCGATAATAATAAAATTATTATCAACTTTTTTAACTCGTACATGAATTATGATTACCGCAATAAAATATACGACACAAATTTAAAAAAAAAAAAAACAATTTTTTTTGTTTTTAATAAATAATAAATTTCAGAAACAAAAGTAAGTAAATATCATCATTTTATATTGTTTAAAATTGAATACTATAATGTAATTACCCTTCTCCTTCTGGTGCTTCAGCTAATTCTTTAAAATTCCGAGCAGTTTTTGGTACAGTTGCACCAAATAGACCAATTTCTATACGTCCAGCTGGTTCTCCTCCGATTGTGATATCGAAGAATACCTAATTTATTCAAAAAAAAAAAAAAAAATTCAAAATTTAAAATTCAAAATTTAAAATTCAAATTTTTTTATCATGTATAATCATAAAAAATATAAAATGTACCAAAAAAATACATATGTATGTATATAAGAAAATTTATTATGTACACACATAAAATACATATAATATATTACATTATAATATTTTTTCAATATAATTATACATATAAAGTAAAAGTGGAAAGAAAGAAGCAAATACATATTTATACATATAGTATATATATATATATATATATATATATACATATACATATATATATACACATACGTATATAAATAATATATCATCATTCTAGACACACACAGGAAGCTTGATTAAATTCAATTGATTTATCAATTTAAAAAAATATGAAAATTGTATAGATATAAAAAAAATACTTAAATGGTATATACATTATGTATCTATATAATAATATGTAAGAAATAATTAATTGTATATAAAAAATTAAAAAATTGTATTATGTTTTTGTATTCCTTTAAAATAATCATAAATTATAATTACCTTATCCGTAACCTTGGGACCTTTAGATTCATCTGTATATACAGCGCCAATGAGCGTCAAACAAAGAACCCAAAAATAGTTCATTTTTTTTTTCTATTCTTTTTAAATTTATTTTATTTTATTCAAATTGAATGTAATTTTTATTATTTCTAAAAAAAACCGAAATGAAAAAAATATTTATTAGTTTCTTTAAAATGAAAATTTATTTTCTTTAAAAAAAAAAATTTTTTAAATTTATTTTATTCAAATTTACTTTTGAAAATACAATACAATTTATTAATATAATAATTATTTAGGAACTAAACCAATCAAAAACTGAACTAAAACTGAAACTTAAACAGTATGTGAACTGATCAATTTTTCTGATAATAATCAATTTTTTTGTTCAATTTTAAATTTTTTCAATTTTTTTATGTCCAATCAGAATCAGACTAGTCAAAGCATCAAGCAAGCAAATAAACAGAGACTCACTTTTAACTTTTAAAACGTTTTAATTAATTATATTTACTTATTAAATAAATATGTATATAAAAATAAATACAGTCAAAAGTCAATCACTACTACGAGTACGACTACTATTAACAGAGTCAGTACAGTACCGGAATAATTTTATTACACTCACTCAGAGCTCAGACTCACTCACTGCCATCGTACAATTCTGGCGACAACTACAGCGTATCGCCGAAAGCTCGCACAATTCGGGCGCAACTCCAGCGTAAAATATATATAAATTTTACATTTCTTCTTCTTGCGAATAGATTACTACTACTGTAAAATCCAGGTCGGGTCGGGATGTCTCGTTGTCGCTGAAAAATAGAATAGAATCTATTTGGGCAACAGCGACAGCGTAAAGTTCAGCGTAAAAAGTCCCATTTAATTACTGTATACACTGTAGTTGTCGCAGGAATTGTGCGATAGCAGTCAGCCACGTCCCAATCGCACAATCTTAATATGGAAATGTGCATATGTAGTAGTAATAGCATCGTACACTTACACTTACACTCAGTAATAGCACGTATGCAATAGTAATATGTGTACTGCTGTGCTGTGTGTATGATAAGATAACGCACGCGATGGATGAACGAGTATGGTACAGACTGTAAAATGCACCAAAAACAGTCTCTAAATAAACAGTATAAACTGTCAAAAATGGTTTTAATACTAAATTGTCAAATGTCATCGACAAGAAAATATTATTATTCCCAAAATTTTTTTTGTATTTAGAGAGATGTAAGTGTACACGCATATGTATTCTGTATCACATATTCACATATCATATGATTATAATTTACATAGGTATATGTTTATGTATGTATAAAAATGTATACTTATTATTCCTATGGAAAAATGTATAAAATTGATATTACATACCGCGCAAAATTAAATATAACACATTTTTAAGAAAATCCGAAAAAAAAAACAAAATATAAAAAAAAACTTGTCCATTGTTACAAAAAATTAAGAATTCACGTTGAATGTTGAAGGATTGATCTTTGATTGATTGTTGATGATGAAGGACGTCATCTGATTGAAGGATAAAATTTTGAAGATTTTTTTGAATCTAATTATTCATATTTAGGTTATGTGTTATGTTTTTTTTTATAACCATATGCAAACGTCATCGCACACAATTCACAATACACGGAATTACGTGATCCATCATAATTAAATTACTTGTTGAAAATGTTAGAATCCATATATAAAATTCGCCATAAATAAATGAGAATTTGATACGAAATATTTTATAAAACTTTAAGGTTATACGTTGATAACCGTAAAAAATACTAAAATACGTTTTTTTGAATTAAAAAATTGGAAATAATTCAAAAATTTTGAGTTCTTTGATTAAGAAATTATATAAAAATAAAAATTAAAAATCATTTTTTTTGTTTTTCAAATAAATGATGAGATTCTATGATAATATTCATTTAAAAATATTTTTTTTACAATGTTTTCATATAAAAGTAGAATTCTTTTTTATATATAAATTAAGAATTATTTTTGCCATTATTTTCGTTTAGGACTTTTACAGTATTATTAGCAACATATAGTGCGAAAATGTAAATTTTAACTTCAGATAACTACAACCCATACGAGCAGTTTTTATTTTTTAAAACAAAATTGAAAGTTCATTAAACAATACTTCCACTCCAGTCCAAAACGAGTCCAGCCAGATTCTAATCATTTGTGCAGATTTGCATGGAACTATTATATCGATACCTAGATAAGGTATATATATTGGTTTTGTATCTATATCAGTTCGTTAGCTATATGCTATATGTATATATATATGTAATATAATGAAAAAAATTAATGGAAGAGTGGGTTTATTTTCAGTCTTGTTTTAATGTTTTATTGTTGCCATATTATACTGAAAATCAAAATTACATATTTAAAAATTTTGTTGATAATATCAATAAAATATGAAACCACAACTAAAACAACAAACAAGAACATGAAACATGAAAGTTCATAGTGTAAATAATGCTTTGTTTAGTTTCATGACCAAGAACATAAATAGGGCTCGTTCCATTATTCAACATGTTGAGCACCACTTACACCAAAAATCTAGTACGGTGTTTCAATAATCACCACTCCACCGCAAATTAACCGTAACTGTTTCATTATTCACCAATGGTGGCAATGGTGAGCTCAACTTTGCAACCGTGAATTTTGTACGGTGAATGCGGTGAATAATTACAATTACATTACAAATGACATTTATAGCCCTATTCTGGTATTGTGACCCATCACAAGTCACAACGAAATTGTGACTGGTTTTCTTGTGATTTTCCTTGTGACTAATCAGCTGTTTAGTATTCTGAATAAGTAATCATAAGAAAAGTCACAAAAATTTCACCTCTTAGTGGTGAATTTGAAACGTCAAATTTTTTCAAGAAAAATGATATATTTTAAATTTTTCACATAACCTTAAAATTATTCTTGTGACGACTGAAGTAGCAGATCACAACTTGTGACTCTGGCATGTTGTGACTTTTTACTGCGGAATACAAAAAGTCACAACTTGTGACTTATGTTATAACTTATGACTTATGACTAGTCACTGATACTCAACAGAATAGGGCTATTAGTTTTAGTTTTGGTTTTATCAGGTTGGTTTGATGTAAATTCAGAATCAGAATCACTACTTTCGAATTCTAATAATGACTGAAGAAACAAAATTTTCTATAATGACTCTTACAGCCTCCATTTTCTTTTAATGGTATTTATGATGTGTATGATGTTATATTTTATTTTTTAGAATATAGATATATAATTAATATTTTAGTTTTGATTATAGAAATAATTTTTCACTTCACTTCGAGTATAAATGACAGCTCACCAGAACTTGTCCATTGTCCTTTTATTCACCGTAAACATCAAAGCAACACACCGTATAACACCACATATCAACTTATGGTGGATTCAACGTAATGTGTGGTGTTCAAAACGTTGAATAATGGAACGAGCCCTATGATACAAGTACAAGATAATGTGAATGCACACAAACATCATCGTGATGCAATTTTATTTTTGTTTTTTGTTTTTATAGAAATGTCAAATATTGAGAGCTGTTTCTGTTACTGTTACTTTTTTCCAGCTTCCACCTTCCAGTGGATTGATGAATAATTTATGAATTTTATCATTTTATGATTTTTCAAAATTGTAAGAGCACCAAAACATGTTTTCACATATTCTTTTCTAACCGAATAGAATATAGAAAATTCAATATTTTTATTGTTTTTAATTTTATTTATATCTAAATGGAATTTCCATAAATAAAGTAAAAATTATATAAAATCTATAAAAATAACAAAAATACAACATATCCATTTTTTTTTAGATACAGTAATGAAAATGCAAATAAATTCAAATATAAAATACATACTAGTACATTTAGCATTCTGTTATGTATGAGTACGGGTATGAAATGTATGTACCTATATTCCAAGAATTTGAAATGAAAAACAGAACATTTTGCCAAGGTTAAACTCATATTCATATACATACATACATATGTAGGTATGGTAGCGTAATTGTTAAAACAGTATATGTAAATTGGTATGTATGCGAAACGTGTATAGCGTATATATATGACTACATATATAATAGATAAATGAAATAACTGTATAATGTATGCATATGTAAATACATATATATACATATATATATATATATATTTACATATATAGATTTGCATTTGGTGTTGTTTGTATCTTTTTGTTTCATATAAAATTAAAATTATAATTTAAAGAATTATATTTTAGAATAATTGTAAGAATTTTCGTACAATATGTAATGTACGTACGAATATCATATACTACACATTTTTTTTTTAAATTCAATTATATAACTAATTGTATATATGAATCTATTATATATGTAATGTACTGTATAAAGAACAAATTGCATGCATAAATATATATATGCGATATTTATATAATATGATGCAAGTTCCTTACATTTCTCTTGTCTTGCAGAGACAGTAACACAATATTATATAAAATAAAAATTAAAAAAAAAAAAAAAAAAATGCGTAACATACATACGTGTATATTTAACACACATACATATACATATGTACATATACCTATTATAATGATAGAAAATATATTAAAAAAGTAATAAAAAAGTTTCTCCTTTTGTTGTAATTACTACATATACATTTGTAAACGTATGATATTTATTTTTATTTTTCAATTTTATTTCATATTATCTGAATATTTAAGATATATAAGTATACATATCTAATGTACATATAGTTTTTTATATGGAATATTATAATATAAGATCTTTGCTTGACAGTTAATTTAGTTACTACATGCACAATATATGTAATGTGTACGACATAATATACATAAAGGAGGATAGGTAACTAGCTAGCGTATAATAATATGTAAGTTAATATGAATATCTGAATAATATTTTATTATATCTTATTATAATAATCATAAATGTCATAAAAATCGATTAACTTGGTGGACAGATTTATATACATATGTAAATAAAAATACATATAATATACGCGAGAGTATTATATAAATATTCACATGCATATTTTCCTACTGTATGTATGTATATGATATGTGTACGTGTGCGTACGTAACTCACTTATGTATATATTTTTGAATAAAACGTTATATACATATGTATATGCATCCATATCCATACTCATTGATATATACGCGTATATTAATGTGTGTATACACATTTTTCTTTAATATTATATATTTTTACCTTTATTTGAACAAGGAAAAAAAAAGAAATTATTTTTCTTTATCTTATTAATTTGAAAAATGGTGGTTATGTGTGATGGAGGTGCATACGTACACATTTATATAAGCATCATTACATTACATAGACATATCATATATGTATGCATATTCTTACATATATAAGAATATACATGCATGCATGCATATAGTGTTCGTATTAAATGTGTCTAGCTGTAGATATGTATAAAGTATATATATAAATTATCTTTATATTGGCATAAAAATATACATGTAAGTTAAGTAGGTATCTTTTACATTACATACTATATTTATATTTATATATTATTCTTCTTTCTAAGATATAATATATAATATTAATGTATCTGCTGAATATTCCATATATGTACGTAAAAACATATACATATATATTTTGTACTTACATACTCGTACATACAATTTATATGTATGTGCATAAACATGACCTTTCCTTCAAAGTAAGCAAGCGATATACAGTGGCTTTTCTCAGTTGAATAGGTTTTCTGTGTGGTCGATGGACTTAACATATTCTTCTAGTTGTTGTTGTTCGTGTATTGTATGGTCTAACAACAACAACTCGGGTTTCGGGTATACCATACCATACACCTTTAATACATGCACATATGTATATATTCATGTATTCTTAAATCTTGAAAGAAAAATAATAAAAAACAAAATTTTTATACTCGTCTCGTATAAGATTATTATATACATTTTAAACTCGTCTACTACAACAATGTTATATTATGTGTACATACTTCTACTTATTAATTACATTACCTTGCTTTGTTATCTATATCTATCTATATATAAAATAGAAGATCTCAACACAACATTGATGTGGTTGCTGCTTGCTGGTTGCTGCTGATTGAGGAGTCTTGATTTTATAGTTGTTGGTGCGGTGTTTGTGTACTTGATAGTGGGTACTGGTACTGGTCTAGCCATTCGCGCTGGTTTGGTTAGTTTAAAAATTTTGATTAGTGAAAAGTAATCTTTTTTAAGTTTTTAAGATTAAGACAATATAAATTTAAATGTTTGTTTTCAGCAGTTAAAGTATATAAAATAATTGTAATTTTTGGAAAAGAAATCGTCGTTTTCGTCGTAGCCGTAGTCGTTGTCGTCGTCATGTATATTACTATTTTTTTATTTTATTTTATTTTTATTAATTTTTGTTTTTTCTATTTCAATTTTGATTTATAATCATTTTTGTTTTTGTTTAAAAATAAAAATGAAATTATGTATTAAAAAAATTATGAAAAGTTAAAATTTAGTGCCATATCTACTTACTACTATTATTATTATTTTTTTTTTCAAAAATTTAGTTCAGTTTAGTTTTTTTTTTTTTTTTTATATATATCTTCTATAATTAATTACATAGTGTACATTCATATGTATTTATGTTACAATATTCAAATGTAAAAAAAAAAAAAAAATTATAAAAATGAAAAATTCTTAAATATAAAAATATTATATCTACCGTCATATAAATGCAAGTAATACATTTTAAATGATAAAAATATTTAAAGCATTGTGTCATTATACAAATTTTAAAATAATAAAATTAAATAATAATAATAATAAAAATAATAAGCATTAAACAAATTTATGTAACTAGTAGTAGTGTATATTTTATGTATGTACCTATAAAGAAATAGTACTTATTTAATATGGTGTATTAAACTATACGTTACTATTATACATACGAGAAGGTATCTATCTATCGACAAAATATAATATTTTTCTTTTTACCAATCAACATAACCAACGCTGTATAATAAATCTACATACGTATATATACATATATAATGTTATGTGTAATGTAATGTATAATATGATAGTAGTAATATTAATATGCTTTGGCCGTATTTAAAATGCAGTTTTTATTTTATTGTCAGTCGTTAATATTATAAAAACTATGTGTCGTATCTCATTGATTCTTATATGTAATGTGCATAAAAAATGAATTTTATTTAATTTTGAATTGAATCCGCGATTAGTAATAAAAAAATAATATAATAATATATGAACATGTACTAAATGTATGAACGCGAGTATGCTGGCTCGTTAAAAAAATACATAAAAAAATCTATACATAGTTGTTGTTGTTTTTGTTGTACAGATAGACATAGACATAAATACCTATAAAACTTTAAAAAAAATTTTATTTTATATCATTGATATTATTATTTAAATGTGAAAATTTTGCAGTGTGTTTTATTAACAATAAAATATGTACATATATTGTATACATATATGTATGTAGATACTTATGTACCCAATAATAATAATCATTTCATATACTATTACATACATATGTATGTGTGTATAAATGAGAAGTAACATAAAGTCGAAATATAATGTACCTACTAAAATATACATGTATGTATGTATGTAAAAAACATTTTAATAATAATAATATTATTATATTATTGTAACTGTTTATATCACTAAACATACATATATGTACATACCTACGTGTATTAAAATTATTATTATTATTATTATTATTATTATTTTTCTTTTATTGTTGCTAATTAGTGTATCTAATATGCATTTCTTTTGAATTATTCACACTCATTATTTTTATGTGCCTATAGTACCTATAATATGACAATATGTACCTATACTTATTATTTTTTAATGTCGTATGTATACATACATATATACTAGTCTTTCGTATATGTATGCGTATTAGATACAGAGGCACACGTAACTAAATGAATTTTGTTTGGTGGTAAAAAATAAAATTTTTTAATATTGTTATATACGTACGTACATGAATCTACCTATATAGTTTGTGTATACAAAATATGAATGCCTACTTACATATATGCATAAGTATTATTATTTTTTTTTTATTTTTTCATCATATGTTTTTATGGATGTTTTAAAAGAATGACATATAATTACATGAGTTAATAATTTTTTCTATACAAGAACTTTGGGTTTTTGTTTTTTAAAATTTTTTTTTTTTTTTTTTTTATTAGAACTAAAAACAATTGGAAACACAATGTACAAGTAGGAATTTTTTGATTTGATTTTAGTAGAACACAAATATACATACATTTATTAACGAAAAACAATTGTTAGAAATTTAGAACAAAATTTTTTTAAAAAATATCTGTAAGACGAAATTTAAAAAAAACATGCTAAAATATATGTAATACGAATGTAGGTAGAAGTATATAAAAGTTAAATATTATACAAATGTTGCATATAAAATAATATATTTGTATTTAATCTAGAGTAAAGACGTACATTGTATTAGTAATCGAATTGCTATCTAAGTCGTGAAAAAATTGTAGGACAAGGAAACAATTTTTTAATGAGTAAAGAAAATCGTAATCATATTGATATAAACATACGATTTTTATTGTGATTTATCACAAAAAAAAGGACAACGATAACATTATTAATTACCCTTATGTGATATATAAAATCCTCCATAAAGCGTCAACTTTAAATCCAATTAAATATCTTTTATCATTCTTAGGAAAAGAAAAATGAAATGAGAAAATGCATGTCAGGAAAAATTAGTTGCAAAAAAATTTACTACAAGAAGAATGTATTAAGATTCTACAAGATTTTGTTGAAAATCATGTGAAGTCTCAATTCCAAGACAATAAGAATAGATCAAGATCATATTTCCATATAAATTTTAATAATAAATTTTTGTACTTATTATGTCCCATGATTCATTCACAGTCACAGTATAGTTTTGTTATAATGTGTATTTTATTTTTAATTCATTTTGAATAACTGAATTAAAAACATTTCTATAGTAATTCATGTTATATTTGATTATAGAGTTGAGAAGAAAGTACGTATAATTTCAATTTTTTAAGCGTGAAATAAAACTCAAATCGAGGTTCTTAACAATTCCAAGACGTCTTATTATGTGATTTTCAATAAATTGTTGTATGTGATAAATTTTAACTGTTTTGCAATCTATCGCACAGTTATATGAATTCGATTGAATTATATACGGCTTTCATTTTGTCATCATTAAGCTCATAAGGTCGACCAAAATATCGGTAATTTTTCAGTGAAAAATCTCCAGAATGAAATTTTTTAAATCAAATTCTAACACGTGCGTTCTGTTAAGCAATCAACACCACATAAACCTTGTCACATATCTTTTTGTTAGCCTCTCACACTTTCTTGCCTTTATGAAAATGAAAAAGTAAAATTTGTCGAAAATCCTTATTTTTGGACTTCATATGTTAAAACTGGACTGTAAAATGATTATTTGTGATTCTATTTTCATATTAGTACGTTTAGAGAGATACTTTATTTATTTTGAACAAAATTATGATTGATCCACAATTTTTTCACATCAGTGTACATAACACATACTTCAGTATACAAATAATTTATAATATAAATAACAAATAAAAATAAAACATCTGAAAATATTTCAGTACATACATATTATCATATTAAAACAAATTAGAAAAAAAAAAAATAATATACTTATGCATATGAATATTACAAAAAATGAAAATTTAACAATAGACCTCCTATACACATATAAATAATATGTACATTATGTAGGTATATATATGCTTGTACATAACATTTTATATAGATGTAAAAATAATGAGATATACTCGTATATTTTTTTCTAATTTTTGTATTAGGTATTTAGTTTCTTTTTTAGTTTTCAACTATACATAATTATTATTTAATTCAATTAAAAAATAGTGACATGAAAAATATATGATTTACTGATTTACAAACATACATTTTGTACGTACATTATCGAATAAAACACGTATAATTCAAACTAAAATATTAGACCATACACAAAAGTGTAATTTTGTTATTGATTTGAAATCAATTTTTCATTTGAAATGCTTGCATTGTCATAATGTACAATAAAATTATATATAGCTAGATTTTTAATTTTGTATCTAAAATAATGTACATACGTAAAATACGCGAGTATATTTTGATAATATTTATATGTAAGCACAGTGACTCAAAAATTATTGTTCGTGAGTTAGTGCAGATTTAAAACAAATTAGCATATCTGGGGAAACTGTGGACATACATATTTAATAATTATAAATTTACTTATGTACATAGGTACATAATGTCTTTCCTTGAGTTGTAGAAACATCATTTTATTCACTAGAAATTTTGTAGGTTATGTTATTTAAATATTGTGACATCTATCGGAAAAATTTTAATTGGCTGTAACGTTAACAGTTTTTTGTCTACAAATTGAATTTATTATAAAACAAGTTTTTCATATTTAAATTTATATAAATTATAATAGAAATCAATTTAAAAAAGTGAAAACAGCATTTTGAATAACATTAGAATTAAATTTTTAATATTTGATATACATACTGTCAAAATGTACAGAGAATAATTACTGATATTTTTTGTAAGGAATATGAAAAAAAAAAAACAAATTTTGCGAAAAATTAAAAAAAAAATTAGCAGGACAAATTAAAAACAACTATACACCCATGAGGAAGCTTTGTGGTAATAATATACATACATTATATGTACGAGTATAATACGTAGTAGTTGGTATATTAAATCCTAGAAAAAATATGTTGTACATAGAAAGAAAATATAAATTAATACAAAATAGTTGAAATTAGAATAAAACAAATTTTTTTAAGTTTCAAAAATTTTATGTTCTTATGTATTCTCATGCAAATGCACAAGGATTTATGTGGTAAAAAAATGGCAGCAAAGTGATAATTGAGTTCGTTTCAAGAAACTAAAACAGACCGCCACTGCAACCAACCAACCAACTAAAAGTGGTCTTTTTGTTAGAAAAATATGAAACATTTTACACAAAAGTGAAAAAAAAATAACTCAGAATTATTGATGTTCCAGGATATCTTTGGTGACCGTCCACAGAAGCTTTTACCAGGTTCCCAAAGAACTATGCGGAGATTAATCTCAACAACGTTGTCTCAACGAGAGCCGTCGAATATGCTACTGAGGCGAATTTGTTTTGTTCATTCGTTTTGAATTTGCTCTAACTCGTGGACAGTTTTTTGAGTTACTGTATATAATGTGTAATATGGAAAATATTATAAATTATACTATGTACTCTATGATACTATATGCATTTGTGAATGTTATGTAAGTATGTAGAGTTAAAAAAAATATTTGAAAAATATTAGTGACGATGATAATTAAATCAGTATTATACGCGAATATGTGTAAAATATGAAATAAAATAAATTACAAAAATCCTTATACCCATCAAAAATACTTAATAATAAATATGTAGCATATTAGGTGTATAATACAATACACGCGAGTATATAGTATAGCAGTAGGTTCATATACTATAAAATATGAGTACAAGTATGTACATATTTAAAAAAAAAATTTCACTACTGCCACTGCCTCTTTTTTAAAAGATATACATATTGGGTACAAGCAAAATATAAAAGTGTTGAAATTTTGGTATTTTATAGAAAGATTATACAGATACACATACTCGTACATAAGTTAGGTTTTATTGTGTATTCGGTTGTTGTGTATTACCTAATTTTTTTTTTTTTTTTTTTTAAAGATAAAATAGATAAAGATAAAATTTGCATTTATATTTATTTATTTATTTTTTTCTAGGTGATTTAAAATAAATATATTTATACAATATATAAATACACACATACACAAACGCATTATATGCATTTTTAATTATTATTATTATTATCAAGAAAATGTGAATGTATATCATTATGAAATGAAGTTATTTATTAAAACAATAATATTATACATTTGTTCTAAAAAGATAATGAAACAAATTCAAAGAAAAATTATACATATATGTATATATAACTAACTAATAATTGTATATAATACATATGAGTATATACATATATACATATATGTATATATACATACATATAATATAATGATATGATAAATATATATGAACAAGAAATTTTCTTGTTTTTGTTTTCAATAAAAAAATAAAATAAGACGACATTTTTCAAATCAAAAAAAAAAAATTAAACCTTCATCAACTTGAGAAAAACTAAAAGAAAAAAAAAAACACATAAAAAAACTAAAAACAAAACAAATCGAAAACGAAGCGTAATCTACATACATATTTTTTTGGATTCAAGAAAAAAGTAAGTAAAAAAAATATTCATGTGTAAAATATGCTATTATAATACAAAGAGAAGATGAAAGAGAAATTTCTTTCTAATACATGCACATATATGCCTTTTTTTTTTGTATATTTTTACTTTTTCATGTAGGTACTCTCCTCTATAATACTTTATATGAATTTGTATAGATGTGGTCGGAATTATATCTGTAAAATTAGTATAAAATATGATAAAATATTTTAATTCAAATTCAAAGTTTTTCGTACTGAGAAATAAATAAAAATTAAAAAAATATAAAACTAAAAAAAAAAAGTGAAATAAAATCAAAACGTAAAAAAACTAAATCATAATAATATAATGTATTCGAATACTCTTATAGTACATAGAAAAAAACAATTACATATGTACGCATGCATACACAATAAATTAAATAAAATACTCTTTTCATATCTTGGATATGTATAGATAATAATAAAATTTCACATTCAATTTATTTTTTAATTTAATTTATTTTTGCTTTTATTACAAATTTACAATGAGTTCATATGTATGTGTACATTTGTAACTGTATATTAATTCCTCTTATATATATATGTATATGCACTTGTACGTATATATATGTACATATTTGCAAACTATTCATTATATACTATATATACACTATAATAAGAATCATAATACTCGTATAAGGCCTAGATCCACATGCACATGAACGTTCTTTAAATTAAGAAGCTTAAAGAATTTTTAAATTTCAAATGAACTTGAAAATATGATACATACGAGTATACATACTTAAATCTTTTATGAGTACGAGTATATATTATATGTATTACTTTGTTTTTAATTTAAATGAAACTACCATACTATCTTCTTCTTCTTCTTCCTCTACGGCTCTACGGCCTAAAAATGAAAGGAAATTTACATATATGTTCATAAATTATATGTTATATTCGTATCTAAAATTGATTTGATATTATTGATTTTTTTCAAATGCATAAATTTAATTTAACTGTTTATATACTCTTAAAATTATTATTCATTATCGTCCTTATAGTTCGATGGTCCATATAGAACATTGACCTCACTAAGATCTTTCTTTTATCACTCTTCATCTTTGGCTTTTGTTCTCAGGTTTTGGATATTTAATTTTTTTCATCTCATCTTCTAAACTAAATCAATTCATCCATCTTATCCTGGGTTCTAATTGTTTTCTTTTTCCATCACGTCTATCTTGAAATATCTTGTACAGAACACTTCTTGTTCTCCGGCTATACAGTCCTAAACAGGTCCTTAGCCTTTAAGAGAATTTACCTCCACCGGTCTCAGTTTCTTGACACATCAACCCAGTTCTGCAGTATGCAATTCTTCATGTCTAACAAAACGGATCGCCACCATCTGTTAGGTCTACCTCTTGGTCTATTTCCTTCGATGTTCCCATACAGTATCCGTTTACATGGATTAGAATCCTCCATTCTATTCAAATGTCCGATCCACTTTAGTCTATCGATTCTTACATGTGATCTTACGTCGATGTCAATGTAAAGATCATATAATTCCGCGTTTGTTTTCCTATAACAAATTCATTGTTTCCAACTATAGTTACTCCATAAATTCAGCGCAGAATCTTTCCGTTAGAGTCTTTTCACATCAGCATCTCGCAATGTCCAGCATCAAAAATTTATATATAATGGATTATGACATTCTGGTTACATTTTTCGATTTGAGTGTTGTTATGAGGCTATAGTAAGCTTTATTGTGGCTTCAATTTATCTTTTGCTGACTTCTTCCAATTATTCGTTGTTGGAAGTAACTACAGATCACTAATACGTAAACTCGTCTACTACCTCAAACGTTTTTATACCGATTGTAACACTTGGTCCTATTCTACTTCGAGCCACGTTGTTTCTGTTCATTACCATTAATTTTGTCTTAGACTCGTTGATTCCCAATCCTATAACCTCGTAGCTTCTCTTTCGATTGACTCATATGTCTTTTTTACTGCCTTTAGGCTGCATCCCACTATGTCGAAATCGTCGGCGTACCCTAGGACTTGGTAGCTTTGATTCAGAACTGTGCCTTCTCCTTTATTCCCGGCTCTTCTCATAACCGCCTCCAGTGCTAAATTGAATAACATGGGGGCCAAACTAACTCCTTGTTTCACTCCTCTGTTGACTACAAATTCCTCCGACAATCACCAGCTATTTTAACCTGGACATGAATCTTTCCGTCATTAACTTATAAATTTGTACCAAATCCTTTAGTACTCCTATTTCGTCTAATGCAATACATAGTTCTTTTCGTATAACACTATCGTATGCTGCCGTAAAATCAATGAACAGATGATATAATGAAATATTATACTCCCAAAATTTTTCTATTATCTATCTGATAACAAAAAGCTGGTTAGTTGTCGATCTGTTACTCCTGAATACACATTGGTATATTCTCCAATTACATTCTATTGCTTCTACTACATAAGAAATTTCTTTAGAACACTATCTTCTCTAATTCTTATGCTGTACATATTCAGCCCATTTCATTCATTGCAGTTTTACATAAAATAATTACGTGTATTTCGAAAAAAAGGAAACTAAAAAAATTTTTTTTCTATATTATGTGTGAAGAATTTTCTTTCACATTGAAATACATATGTAATAGTAATGTAATTTAAGTATAGATATCATTAGGTTAATAATAATTGCTACTGTTACATCATTTAACTTTTTTTATACATTTAATATTTGTTCTTATTATCACATTATTACTTTTAACAGGACCTAATTAAAATTATTTTATTACAAAAATATGAACAAAAATTTGTATAGTCTCATTAAAAAAAATAACTTTATTTCATGGTAAAGAACTTAAAAGAATTTAATTAATATAAAATTTGTAAACTTATTTATTGCTAATATTTCATATGCCCTCCTTTATTTGTGATGAATTCAAAAATTCCACTCGCCATGAAATTTACTAATTCTATTAGGTTCTAGGATATCCTTATCTGTGGTTCTACAAAATTGCCAAGGGAGATACAATTCTACTTCTGTTCTGGCTCTTGATAATTATTCTGAAATTGCTTTCCATTTTCATAAACATTACATGCTGGTTATTTAAAAAAAAATTATTTTAGACAATTTCGATTGTTTTGGATTCTTAAACTTAAAAATTAATATCATCTTCAACGAAAAATTGGAAATTATTTTTCTTACTTTCAACTTGAGCAGGAATTGAACCCCCAACTTCGAGATCAGTAGACTAATTGCTCTTCCATTGTACCACCGAGCTCTCTTAGTAAACTTTTACTTATAGAACAAAATCTTATTATATTCATTTTAAAAAGTAATTATTATTAACTTAATGTGATATTAATTTATGCTTAAATGTATTATTTCAATTTAAAAAGCAAAAAATATTAATAAAAATCCTTCACCAGTTCTATGAATAAAAGAAAAAAATTTCAGAATTTCCTGTTTTTCGAAATACATGTAAGAATATTATGTAGAATTTTTTCTTTTAATTTTCTTTTTTTATAAATTTTTGTAATAAATTTTTTAATACAAAACTATGTTCTCTTTATTTTTTATAATAGTCGTATGTATAAGGTATATACAGTAAGTATACGAGCATGTTGTATGGACAAGATAAATAAAAAACAAAAAACAAAATATTAATAAATAAATAAAAATAATATTCATAACAAAATATTTTTTAATTTGCTTCAAAAATTATTTTTATTTCTGCTAGATGCTGGATGCAATTTTTAACAAGATTTATCAGTGATATACGTTGGTCGTTGTATTTGCGAAACCCACGCGAACAATCTGTATATAGAGTTTTTAAATTCTCAAGTGTTGCTGTTTGTAATGTACATACATGCATATGTACTTATAACATATTTATAGCAATTATAATATGTATCTTTTTTATACTTTTTTTTTAATGCATACATACACTTTTATATTACGATTTATAATAATAAGAAATAACGAATTAAAACATTTTTGATTATGAATGCAGGAATACAATATTAGTAAACAATCAAAAAATAAAATTAAATTAAATAGTAATAAAAGAAAAATTCTAATTCAGAAAATTTATAAAAATTGGCAATACAATTATGTAAATTAACCGACCTATTCTACTTTAGAGACTAACGGTGCAATTCTGGATAAGAGATCTCTTTTTCCTCTTCTTTCTCTAAAGTTTTGGTGAAATATATGTTTTGGTAAATCATATAAGAAGAATCGGTGTTTTGGGTAAGAGATTCACCACATAAAATGATGTAAGATTTTCAATAGGTTTTAAACTCACCTTATTCAATTTACTACTTATTATAATTATTACAATTTTTATTATTATTATTATTATTATTTATTACAAAAGGTAGACAGTAAACTGCCACCCTTCGCCCTCACCAGGACCCTCCAGAGCCTTTTGGCGGTACAATTTTTATTATAACAGCCTCTTAACTGCAGATTGCATATTTTTAGGAGTTGTAGTTAAGAGTAAGTAAGATAAGAGATATCAATCAGCTGATCTCTTAAATACTACGGTGAATTTAGCTATAGACGGTTATATGTAGGTTTTGCTATTCGGAAATAGTGGATAAAAACGTTTATTTATATGAAATATTAATACTATTGAACTGTTTAATAAAAATATTAAAAAAAATGAAATAACAAATTTAAAAAAAAAATGCATATACTCGTGCGAGTATATATATTTTCTGACCCCCATAGTTGTGTGACACCATGCTGGAACTAGGGGTACATAGAGAACTGATTGAGCTAGTTAAAATGGCAATGAATCATGTGATCATCAGAGTAGAAGCTAAGGTATCAAAAGGATTTGAGATCAGGGACGGGCTTAGACAGCGAGATGTACTCTCCTTATTTGCTTTTTCACATAGCACTGGAGAAAGTGATAAGGGGAAGCAAGGTGCAGACCGCTGGAACAATATTCAATAAGTCAACCCAAGTCCTTGCATTTGCCGACGATATCGTCACGAGATTGGAAGGTCAGTCGCTCACGTGAAAGAGGCGTTCAATAATATAGAGCAAAGCGCAGTTAAGATTTAAGATTCCAGATCAATGAGGAGAAAACAAAATTTATATATGATAATGTCTGAGGTACAGTAGCACGGCATTGGTCGGAACATAACGATTGAGAACTATAATTTTGAAGTCATATCAAAATTCGTGTATTTGGGCTCCTTGGTTAACGTAGAAAATAAAATAGGAGATGAAGTGCAGAGAAGAATCATGTTAGGAAGCAAATGTTTACTTTGGACTAATAAAGTTGATGAAATCGAAGGTGCTAACAAGGACCACGAAATGTCGATTGTATAGGACACTAATACTACCCGTATTAACATATGGCGTAGAAACTTGGACGCTATCAAAGAAGGACGCTGCGTTTCTCAATATATTTGAGAGAAAGATATTGAGAAGGGTATTGGAGCGGTTTAAAAAAATGCCGTATGGAGGAAAAGGTACAATGATGAATTATACGAAGTCTACAAGGACGTGAGCTAGTTACATCGCATAAGAATTAACAGACTTGGATGCCTTGGATACATTATGAGGAGGTTGAGTGATGACGCCATGAAACGATCAGTATTGGGGTACATACCAGATGGAAAAAGAAGGCGAAATTAGAATTGGAAGTAGATCTTGGAACAAGCGAAGGCCCATACACCAGGCTTGCGAGCTGATTATGATGATGATGATATTCTATTTATATACATATATATATATATATAAATAACATCATAATATCATACAAATATATATATGTATGATTATTTACATTTACTATGATTACCTAATATTCCAACATCGATGATCATTAAAATAATAATAATTATCATATAATGCATCAGTATATATGCATATATATCATACACATATAGGCAGCCGTCGCGATCTTTACAATATCTCAAATAAAACAGCTCACTTTGGTAAGTTAAAAACCTTTCAAATACCTTATGTATTTTTGTGTGGTAAATCTGCTATCTAAAATACCAATTCTATCAAAAAATCTATTTCACCAAAAATTTAAAAAATAAGAGAATTAAGATATGTATCTCTAAAATAAAATAGCAGAGTTAATTTCAAAAATTATAAATTTTTTGCTAATTTTTTATGTAAACGGGAGTACGATGTGATATTGTGTCCCACTAGCACATGTGAGAAGATTCTAGAGCTTCTCTTTCTTGACTCTATAACCTTTTCTTTCGGTATGTGGTAGAGGTAGGCGATTGGTTACCACTTATGACATCGTCATGTTAAAGGCAAAGCGAGTTTCCTGTGTGTTATGGGAAGCAAATATGGAAGTAATTGCAGATTTTTTGCATTAATTTTAGAATAGGTTTTAGAACTACTTCCATCCATACACTACTGGGATATACTTACTACGATTATTTACACATATACGAGTATATATGTATAATATATAAAAAAAGTTACTTATTGATTTACTCGTATACAATGTATATGCAGATAGTAATATACTTAGGTACACATATACATTCTTGTATCATTTTCATTTTACATTTTTGTAGTATAAATAGGAATACCTACCTATATATATTCCTTCAAAATATATATCGAACTATGTACGTACTATATACTATATACAATCTAAATATATAATTTCTTATATTTCATTTTATGTTATGTGTAATGTAATTATATACATCACAATATACTCTAAACGATAACCCTGATCGCAAAGTCGTGTATATATGTATGTATGTAGTGTATATATTTTTTACAGTTCTTATGCAGTGGATTAGACCTGAGCCTGAGCTATTAAGCGAAATACCTTAAATGTATGTAGCGTACATTCTTTTTGTATTCATACATATATCTAC
Source organism: Villa cingulata (assembly GCA_951394055.1). Classification (NCBI taxonomy): domain Eukaryota; kingdom Metazoa; phylum Arthropoda; class Insecta; order Diptera; family Bombyliidae; genus Villa; species Villa cingulata. Next base: position 17,215,017 of record OX596017.1, read on the forward strand.
TTAATATACTTATATGTACTCGTATTTATGTACATTCTACGTAGGTACGAGGTTTATTTTCAGTTTAAAACAAGAAAAGTCTTTTAAATACTTACACTACATTGCAATATTCGCATAGCATTTTCACCTTCCAACTAGTATTATTATATGTATGTATATAATGTATGTACTCGTATACTGCATGATTCAACATTCAACTAAGTAACTAACTAACTAACTGATTGAAACTATCTTTTCCTTCATTTATTTCTTCAATTCTTTTTATTTTTCATTTTATTTTATAATTTTTTATTTTGTCATGCAGTTTTTGTTTTTTTTTGCAAAAATAAAAATCCAACACATTTTTATATAAATTCCCTAACTTGATTTTCTCTTTCTTCTTCATTTTATTTTGTTTTTTCAATTTTCTTTGCTTTTTAAATATTATTTATTCTTTCTTAATAATATGTATGTAATATATGTATGTATATAATATGTATGTATGATAAAAATAAATATATATATGTTCATATAAATGTAGATTATATGCATTCATAAATAACATTTAAAATATATACATGCAGACGTTGATGTATAGATATATTTATGTATAAATGCATATTTATATACATATATTAATATCCAAGTATATATGAACATATGCATCTCTGCATTATATTTTATATAAAAATATATTATACTTACATGTACAATTGAACTCGTTCTTTAAAAGCATGTATAGTAATACTATGTATAGTATACATTATATATACATATGCATGCAAGTAAATATATATAATGTTCGTATGGCTAAATATTGCTAAGTATGTATGTACACACACTTTTCTATATACATATACTATAAGTCAATATGCATGTTTTTATGTACATATCTATACATAAGATATGTATATTATACATAAGATGTATATTAAGTATATCTACCTGTATATTTCCATTTATTTTTACATAAATGAAAGAAGTTTAAAATCTTCTAAGAAGAATGGACGTATGATGTTTTTTTTTTTTTTATACTAAAAGGTACAATAAAATTTAGAAATTTTCTACAAAGTTAAAGTTAAATTATATACATATAGTTAAATATTTATTTATCATACCTTACAATATCTACGTTATGGCGAATTCATGTTTCCACAAATATTGATTGTAGTACTGAATTTTCAGTCCTAAATTAGTGCTAACTAAGCAGGAAAACTAATTTGCTGCAGCTGTTTTTATGAACGTGCCTCTACAAAAAGAAAGAAATAAAAATGACATTTTTGATAATTTTGTTGTTGTCTGTAACTGTGTATGTTAATTATTTTCAATTTGAATATTTTTATCAAAATAAAAATCATGTTCAAAAAATTATTTTCAAATATTTTATTTAACATCATAATAATAGATAATAAATAATTATGGGAAAATGAAAAGAAATGGTAGTAACGAAACGATATTTTCACTTACTTTCGTTCTCAATGATTGCAGCTTTTTTTCTTTTTTAATATTCGTTTGCAGATATGATTTTACAGCTGCGAAAACTGCAGCCAAATTTTTATGTGGTTTTACCAATATGAACTTTCTGTTTTTGCACAGAAAATAACATGAACACAATATACTCTTGCAGAACTAATTTCGAACTACAAATATAAACTCACCCTATGTTGTTTGATATGTAGTATACGTAATACATGCATACATCAGGATGTACAGATTCTGTACAGTAGTATGTTGTAATATTGTAAATTTTTATATAAACTTTAGTTGCCATATACATACATAATTCTGTACATACATAAAAATATAAAAATATATTATATCTATACTTACATATAAGTACATAGATACGTAGATACATATATAATATTTTTATTTTATATAAAACAAAAAATTACATCTTGGTATAAAATTGTAATATTCTTCTTTTTAAATAATAATTTTTGCAGTACATACATTAAATGTTTTAGCATTCCTTGTGTATCTACATATATATATGTAAATATCATACATATATACATAAACATTAACATTACATATGTTGCAGCATGCATTTATATTATTTTATTATTACTGCACTGTTGTAATAAATAAATAAAATGTACAAGAAGTATCTACATATTTATTTATTTCTTCCAGTATACTATACAGTATATATTTTGTATATGTATGTATGTATGTATGTATTTGTTTATCTGTACATACTTATATATATGTACATATCTTCTTATAATATTCATATTAAATTATGTATAGACATTATTAAGTGATGTAAAATATTTCGATTATAAAAAAAAATGCAATAATTGTATAATAATACGGATTAAAAATTTTCTAAAAAGAAAAAAAATAAATAAATAAATAAAAATGGAGACTTATACAACAAACAAAATAATAAAAATTTTAAAAGAATAAAAGAAGAAAATTATCATTTCAGATATACATAGCTACATAATATTACTTATGGATTATAAAAATCATACATAAATACGAGTACGAGTACAAGTACGGGAACACGAGTATACGTGTTAATATTCTGAATAATTCTCAAGTCCGATGCAAAAATATTATACTGTTCAAAATGCGAATAAAATAAGCTCTGTACTGCTGTTGCAGTTATATTATAGATAGTATTATGTAGTTTGTTTTGTATTAAAAAATAAACCTTTCTTTGGTGAAACATACATACATAGGTATATAATATACATATATACGAAAATATATATGTAAAATCACATGTACATAAACATATGTACATACCTTTGACTTGAATCTGGTATAATTTTCTCGTGAACTATAACGGTCGTATTCATCAACCAAGATTTTCTTTTATCTGAGATAAAGTGTATTTGTTATTATTATATTATTATCATTACCAACGTGATTATATCAACGATATTTTACATATTATAACATACAATAATAAAATATTATATTATAAAATATAATATATAAAAGATGTAGATATTATTATAGAAGAAATATAATAATATTTTTAATCGTGATAGAATTAATAAGAAAACTTATGCAAAATCTGTATATAGACATAGGGGTAGTTAGTGTTGTTATTCTTCGCATATTTGAGTGTTTTCTACATTACGTATGAAGAAATCTGATTATATGCGCATAAAATATGTTTTCTACGTATAAAACTAGTTTTATTCGTAGAAAACTTATTTTGTGCGTAGAAATTTCAGATTTCTGGGAGAAAATCATTCGTATAAAACAACTGTCAAAAAGAAACTTACGGTGCGATTCTGGATAAGAGATCTCTTATTTCTCTTATTCCTCTTATCGTTTTTAGTGCAAATTACATACTTTTAGGAGTTAAATTAAATTAGATAAGAGATGTGATCAGCTGATCTCTTAACTTCAGTGGTGAATTTTTTAATGAATTTTGACAATCTACTTTTGAACGTTTATAACCGAAAAATTCTGTTTTAACGGACAAAAATCTCTAAACTTTAGAGGTCATCGATGAGGACCTCTTATATCTCTTATTTATTTTATTTATATTGTTGATATTCAAATATTGTATTCGTGTCGTGCCGTGCATATTGTAATTAATTTGATAATAATAATAATAGAATTGTATTAATAATAAAAATTATTATAATTATAAATAATAATAATAATAATAATAATAATAATAATAATAATAATAATAATAATAATAATAAAATAATAATAATTGTTATTATAATAATTATAAATAATAATAATAATAATAATAATAATAATATTAATAATAATAGTAATAATAATAAAATAGTAATAAAAATTGTAATATAAAAAAATAAAAATTGTAATAAATACTAATAACAAAGATGATAATACAGTGAAACTACATTATCTTTGTATATAACAAGTAGTAATTATTATAATTATAAATAATAATAATAATAATAATAATAATAAAAATAAATATTTAATGATAGTAATAATAATAAACTAATGATAAAAATTGTAATATAAAAATAAAAATTGTAATAATTACTAATAACAAAGATGATAATACAGTGGACTACATTATCTTTGTATATGACAAGTAGTAAATTGAACAAGGTGGGTTTGAAATCTATGGTGAATCTTATGTCATTTTATAAGGTGAATCTCTTATCCAGAATACCGATTCCTCTTAAAAAATATATTTCACCAAAACTTTAGAGAAATAAGAGGAATAAGAGATCTCTTATGCAGAATCGCACCGTTAGTTTCATTATTTTTTCTCCTTGTGCTCATTTAGGTGAAAACACAGGTGGAGGAGTTTTTATTAAACAATCTAGAGTCTGATGGTCTTAACAGTCTTTATAAGTTCCAAAATAATCAAGAAATTTTATTTAAATTTGGCTAATTCCCAACATCCAAACTTGACGAAGCTCGCGCTAAAGTCATTAATAATTACTGCTTCTTTAGTAGAAATTGAAAGGTTGTTCTCCAAATGGAGTCACGTCCACACTTCATCAATAAACAGATTGACGTTTGAAAGATCAAAAAAACTAAAAATTTATTATTGACTTTAAACTCATGTATATATATATATAAGCTATAATGATATAATTTTGGTTTAACTGGTTTCAGCGGTATTCAACCATCGGTATAAACCATAAAAATCATAACATATAGGTACTTCAACTTTTATATATAATTTGAAGACTGAAGAAATGATGTTAATTTTTATAAAAATTGCTTTTATTTTTAATATCTTTAATTTTCTACATAAATTATATTTAAATGTAGAAAACAAATAAACTTGTGATGTACATATAATATACAATATTCTTCGTGCAGAGAATTAGGTATACTACTTTGAGTAAATTACCCCCACAACACTAAGTTTAGTATTCATCAACCAAGATTATCTTTTATCTGAGATAAAGTGTATATATCAACCTCGATTATACACTATTCGGATATTTATAATAAAACTTGAGAGTGGTGTTATAAATATCGTTTGAACATTAACCTTATTATTAACAGCAACAGCACAACATTCACATAAAATTTTTTATTTTGTAATATTAAAATATTTACTTTTCGCAATCATCTGAAATGTTCGACACTTCGAAAATGAAGTTCAAAAACAAATTTTATCTATGTAGGTTGTTGATGAATAAACTGAAATTATTCCCGGCTAAAATATATAGGTGCAACGGATAATCTTGATTGATGAATACGAAATACGACCTTAAAAATCTTTAGTCTTATCCAAATCAATGACGTTCTTTTATTATTGTCTAGTATTACCATGTATTACATATATCTACATGTTACATATACAATACATTACGATTGTTTTATGTTATACTATTACTTATTTAAGTAGATAATATACGTTTTATACGTATATATTTACATTTAAGTTTTAAGTTTATAGGTATTTGATTAATTTTTTTACTTTATATGTATATATGGAATTTATATGTATAGATACTTTTTCATATAGCTATGATTTCTTCCAATGCAATTAATGTGTGGATCCTAATATCTGAAAAAATTAACGTAAAACAACACTGATTGATATATTGGTTGTCTAAAAATATTTACAAACAATAAATATACATATATGTACATATATACTCGTATCCATAATGTCTATTCATGTTATGTGCATATCTCACAAAATAATTGTAGTTGATTTTTGAAAAAAAGAAATTTTTTACAAATAGAAAATTTTCAAAACTTTTAATCCTCCAAAATATTTTTTTTTCACAATGCACATACATACATAAATATACAAATCTGTATTGGTTTATATTTATATATGATTTCATCAAACTATGAAAATAAGTAAATACGAGTATAAATGTATTACATTATTTTTTATAGTACATGTATGTAGGTCCAGCAGTTTCCAGAATATTCATTTTGATAAAATTTTGATGTTATTTTTTTTATTATTTTTGTATTATTAAATTTTAAATACACAAAATTATAATGTACACTTTACTGGTTGAATGAGAAAATGAGACCCTAACGGGAAAATGATAAGTTTGTAAAATAGAGTATCAGGTAAAGAAAATAGTAAGAAAATAGTGGTATGAGTATGATACTCACTCTGATGCTGCCATTCAACCAGCAAAGTTAAAGTTGAAAAGTGCATTTTTTTATTTCAAAAGTTTATATTGAAGAAGTTTATATATAGAAATAGTTATTTAGAAATAATTTAAACATTTTTTTTGTGAAATAAATTATAAATTAAGAATTACAAAATTTATTTAAAATTCTTTTTTATGGTTATTTTTTACCCCCCACATGTATATACCATTATACAATATTATGCATCATAAGTTTCAAATATGTGTATGTGTCGACATTATACGAGTGCATATGTATTACATTGTATACATTTTGTATATTAAAAGTAAACTCATACAAATAAATAGTACATTACATATACATAATTGAATAAATGTATGCATATATGGCTGGAGTTCCGAATAGGTGTTCCCTCTGATCCTCTTGAAATTTTGACCACAGATAGTCCTTGTGACGCAAAGCACAGAACTCTAATATTTTTTGTCGGAAAGCCCTCTATCTGTCACAATTCGTATATAAAATTGTTTGTCAAAATTCTTATTTTAGCAATATCTCTGTAACGGTACGTGATAAAGGTACGTCTTAAGATGCTCTATATTCTGAAAAAAAGAAATTTTCAAAAACTCCTAGTAGAAGGATAATAAAGGACATTTTGTGATTTTTGGCTATTTTTACATTTTTGACAATTTCTCAGAAAGGAGTAAGGATAATCGGTTCAAATTTTGTGCAAATCAAAAAGGACATCATGAGCAAGATTTTTCATTCATTACTTTGATCCTGATGAAAAAGAAAAATGTCCTGCAGAGAAATAATTTTATTAATACTGAATTTTGCAATTTTATGTTCGTGTGCACGTGTATGTATGTGAGTATGTGTATTTGTAGAAGTCAAATATATGATAGTTTGTGTATGTGCGTATATATGCGTGTGTATGTGCATTTGTAGAAGGTAAATCTAACAGTTGTACATTAAGTATTTTCTATACAGGCATACATATACACTACACGTATATGGGCAAATATGATAGAGTACGCTTGCTGGTTTGTGTGTGTATGCATTTGTAGAAGGCAAATCTGGTAGTGTGTGTATGTAAGTACATGTGTGTGTGCATTTGTAGAAGGAAAATTTGATAGTGTGTGTATGTAAGTGCATATCTGTGTGTGCATTTGTAGAAAACAAATTTTTTTCAGAATATAGAGCATCTTAAGACGCATCTTTTGAGCTGTAAAACATACCTTTATCATGTACCGTTACAGAGATATTGCTGAAATAAGAATTTTGACAAAAAATGTTAAATGCGAATTGTGACCGATAGAGGGCTTTCCGACAAAAAATATTAGAATTCTGTGCTTTGCGTCACAAGGGCTATCTGTGGTCAAAATTTCAAGAGCATCAGAGGGAACACCTATTCGGAACTCCAGCCGCCGCATATATTATTATACATGCAGAAAAATGTAATATAAATTTTGCACTATAATAATATAAGATCACATGAATAAATATAGTTCAAGGGTTACAAAAGTTGTATAAAAATGATTTTCAACTAAAAAGTGAAATTTTCCTTATTTATTATCAATGAATGTGATCTTTTATTTTTTTGTAATTATGGAAAATATGCGTAACATATGTGTGTACATTATATATTTACTAGTACTTTTTCTCATATAAAATTTATACAGTAGTACTCAGTGCATATTATTCGTGTATATGTATGCATGGAAGTAATAATACAACAATAAATAAATTCTTTATGCACATGTATTATACTACTGTGATAAAAAAATGAAGTGAATTTGTTTATAAAATGAAACGAAAATCTTTATTCATTCTTCCAAATTGAATTTCGTCGTCTTCAAAATACTCTCTATCCGACACAATGCAATTATCTCTAAACAGTCATAGAGAAGTCTTTCTCAAAGATGGTCTTCAACATTTTCTTCGATTCGACTTTTATCTAATCAATCAAATCGAAACGATTTCCCCGGAGTGGTTTTTTGAGTTTGTTGAACAGTTACAGGTCGCACAGTTCTAAATCAGTCGAATATGAAACGATATGGGTCGAAATTTTTGACGATATTTTTGACGAAATTTTACATTACGCGCAACCAAATGCAATATGAGACGATACATTATTGTGAGGAAATTTGTCACTCATTTTAAAAATCAATAACTCCACATTTTTAAATGAAAGTAATCAAGCGTGTCACATTAACTGCTTAAGATATTGACATGAAATTTAATAATTAAATATTCGCGTACTACCAACTAACCTAAGGGTCTAACATAAATCTAATCGTTTGGCTTAGCCTTCATGATTTCAATAGAAAATTTGCTTTATATTTTTATCACAGTCTTATACCAAAATTAATATAGTACAAAATAATCCGGTACGACAATTACCTATGATCGTATGTAAAATAACAAAAACCAAATATGTATTATTACGATTTTGTGAAAATAAATAAAAATAAAAAAAATTGTTTTTTTTTTTTTTTTTTTACAAGAAAATATGAGTACCTAAATAAAACGGATAAATAAAATAATAATATTACTATTATTCAAAATACACGATTATATGCAGTAGGAAAGATATTTGCGGTATAAAACGGAGTAAAAAAAAAAAAAACTAAAAACTAAAATAAAGTATGTAATTGTGACAGATTAAGAATAAATATTTTTGAAAAAAAAATTAAATAAAAAAAGTAAAAAAAAGAACATCGTTCATTGCAGAGAGAACGAACATTCAATTTGCTTGCTTATTTTTATTTTATTTGTTTGTTTGTTGTATCTTTTGTTATTTTGCATTTTTTTTTTATAAATGTAATGATAAAATATATAAGTACATACATTACATATCATATATACGTACATATACTATACATATATATGGTACAACAAAAAATATGCAGCAAAACTTCATGTTTTATGCTCATTGAACTATAATAATGTTATTTTACTTCCATACTCGTATACAGGTATTATAAAAATATGAATAATTTGTAAGTATGTACATACGTGCATAAATCTCTGGTAATAAGAGTATTATATATGTATATACATATATACATATATATGTATACAATTACCAACATACATACATATATACATTACATATTAAATACCATAATATTGTTCGTTCATTGAAATTAAATACCTTTTAGACGTTTACGATTACATTTATGCAAATTAAATGAATAAATTCATTCAGCATTATTATATGCATATGAAATGGCTGAATTATATACATATATGTATATATGTATGTACATACGTAGTTATCCAGAATGTATCTGATTTCTATATATACTAATGCAGGTTATATATATACGAGAATATATTGTATATTAAATATGTTATGTATTTTATATGATTATTTTGTATACGTACTCGTATATACATATACGTTCATATGTACGTATATATATGCTACGATAAAAAGTGTCAAATAGCCCAAAAAATACATAATTTTTGAATACATAAAAAAATTTAAAGAAAATTTCGAAAACAAGAAAAACAAAAAAAAAAATAAAGTTCAAAACAAAATAATATACTACAAAAAAAAAAAAAAACCCGAAGGAAAAAAACAAAATACAAAAATAAGTACAAGCAGAGTTGAGAAATTATATTAAATTACAAATTTAGAATATCAATGGAAAAATATTCAAAAATTTAATATTTTCAAAAAAAATAAAAAAAAACTAAAAACAAAAATCAAAATGCATGTATACTACTATGTGCTACTATGTATATCTATGTATGTGTATGTATAACTGTAAAAATATGTTTTTTTGTTGTTGATTTTACTTCTTTATTTTTCATAAATACAAATAAAATGAAAAGTTTTCGCATAAACTGAAACCAAAAACTCAAAAAAAAAGACCAGAAAAAATAATGCATCTTAAGCTTTCGCTATAGGTATACATATTTTTATGCCATACGAGTACAATAATAACAATAATAATCCGTGAGTGGGTATCAAACAAAAATTTATCATTCGAAGATAATAAAAATATAAATTTTGAATATTCATAAAATTTTCCGGATGAGATTTAATTTTAAGATATACATATACATAAATGATGAAATTCTCCATATACAGAAAAATAACACATTATAAATGACCCCTGTGTAACGGACTTCAGTTATATAAGTAGTTGACAAGTTCTCTAATATTAGAAAATCTAAATTTCATATTCGATTCTACACAAAAATCGAAAAAATGATAAAAATTTCATTAATGACATTCAACAGAATTAATTCTTGAAGAAATTTAAGGCCCTAGACAGATATCTAGTATATAAACGTGGTATCGATACCATGGTATTGGCTATACTACATGTCTGTCACCCTATACTAGCTTTATACCAGGAAAACAAGCTGGTATAAACGTGGTATTGAAACCAGCATGATTTGTCTAGTATTCAAAAAATGTACTAAGCATAGCGCCATTTTTTATTGCTGTGGCAAATAGAGAAATTAGTTTTTACAGTATTCGTGTTTGAATTTTGTTTAATAACCACATTTTTGCTTTTAAAGCCAAAAATATTAACTTTTTAGTTTTTCTTTTTAATTCTATTATTTTCTCTACAGTTTGTTGAATTAGAATTTCAATATCCACATTCATTTTTTTTTACTATAATAATAATTATATTCGCCCAAAGTCAAATTAAAATGCAAATATAAATTTTCTATACAACAACACAACAAAAATTCACATATGCCAAATGATACTAGGTTTATACTGGATTACATGTCTGTCACCATGCTAGTATTGTTCATACCATGGTATTCATACCATGGTATTCATACCATGGTATTGATACTAGATGTATGTCAATGTTCCTAAGATAAACGTGAATAAAAAACAATGAGTGATTTTTTTCCTTTCCAGGCAGTAAATTAAGAAACTCGACCCCTTTTTATAGGGCCAACAGATAATAATTTTTGAATCAATTTGCAAAATAAAAAATGTATATTTCTTGTAATAATATTTGTACATATACTCGTATGTATATTTATGAATGTAAAACCATCATAAGATTTATTCTCATTGTAACAGACGACTTACAAGCCAAATTAAAGTTTTACGTTTTAGCAGTTTTAGTGAGGATTAACTCTGTATATCATATTTTTTTTCATTTATAGGATGTATACATTATATTAAACCTTGTGCATATATTACGAATGATTGACAATCACCTAGTTTCACACTGATGCAAATATTCTCACTACGGCTGTCATCCCTTAAAATTTTCAATTATGATTATATGATAATTTTTATTAAAAATATGTAAATTCTTCAAATTATAAATAAAATGACAGAGGTTTGTCACTTAGTCAGACAGGTCGGGATAGGTCAAATACGCTACACATGTATGTATTGTAGCGACCAAAATAATTTTGGTGACTAGTTAGCTTAGCTACATAGTGAGTCACTTCTTAAACTGAAATCGCAACAAGCTCGATATGTTACCCTTTGATATTTCTGAGGATATACACACCGTACATCCAGTTTATCAATTCATCTTATACGAGTATGTACATATTCATCTTATATGTTTGTGGATTGTGGATATAAAATATATATATGTATAATTGTATTTATGTTAAAATTTCAAAATCATATATACATAGATATAAACATATGTTTTTGTATGTACTTATGTACTTATATGTATATAATAATACATTATATACACAATATTAGAACTATACCTACATCCATATACATGTACCTATGTATAAATACATATACATACTGCATACACATTATTCCTCTCTTATTCGTTTGCAAAACAGATACCCTGTTGATATAATGATGCGGTGACGATATTATAGGTTCCTTCCATCCTCTTATAGGTACCTCACTCGGTTAACTATATAAAGTGAGGAATCCGTCGTCGTCAAATATCTATGAAACAAATTTGCAAACAAAATAATCAAAACTTATTGATTATTTTTGTATATTTGCTGTTGTTGTTGCTTCATATTATATATATGTATTTATTTATTTATTCATTTTTTTTTTGTTTTTTTTTTTTTTTTTTTGACAATAATTATATCGATTAATAATTTATGTATAAAAATAAGAGATCCTGAAAAAAGGTTATCCGGTATAAATATTCAAAAGAACTCCCATTTTTAATTAAGAAACATTATGTATAAGTGGAGTGAAAAAAAATCTTAAAAAATTTGTGTATTTATTTTTGGCAGTTTACAGTTGATATCAAATGTTTTTGTACACCTCCCAATTTTTGTAAAATAATCTCTCTTTCTAATAAACTCTTGAGAAGAACTTTAAAGACGTATTTTACATTATGTAATAGAAAAGTTTGTTATTCTTCAAATAAAATACATAATTGTTTTCACTATATTAACTTTATCAGTCATGAAAAAAAACTTTGGTATCAAAAATCATTTAAAATTGATCTTTAATATTTATACAGATTCAATTTTTGTAGAACGTGGAAGGATAAAATACATAAAATTGCAATAAAATGCTAAAATGTCTTCCTTAGGTATGCTAAATCTATCATCAAAATCGAAAAGATAGTGTCTACAAGAAACAAAGAAAACAGTATAAAAATTATATGGGATTATGTGGCGATGTATGTACAACTTTTGACTCGCAATTTTAGGACTTGTTTGAATTATCTTGAACAACTTTGGAATGAAGAGAGTTATTAATATGAAATTCCAGAATAATATTCGAAACATATCATGATTTCTGTTGTGCAAAAAATGGGAAAATGTGTTCAGTTTTGGTTGTAACTTACGAGTATCCAAATTTTAAATTTGGAGGTGTACAAAAGCTTTTGATGTCCACTATATGTACACGTATAATGTGCATGCTGGTATCGGTATGTATGAATGTGAATGTACAATGTACATATATGTATTTATATATATACCTATATGAATATAAAATGAATGAGAATAAAATTGGATATGTAATTTTATATGTCATTGTACAGCTGGAAATATGTTTTTAAAGTTTCTAAAATTTTTTATTAAATGAGCAAAAATCTTGAACCCAAAACATTTTTTAAAAAAAAACATTTTTTTTATTTTTTTTTTTTTTAGTTTTTATGCTTTAGCTGAATCTTGAATATTTTATTATTATTATATTTTGTTTCACTTTTATTCTTTTTTTTCAAGAACGAGAAATGCACATTATAAAAAAGCTGAAAGACTTCTAATGCTGCTGTGACTGTAGATGTGATATGTGCGTATTACTCAAATGGATGTATACGTATACATATAAGAATAAATACATAATATACATATATGCACATATACGAGTACTTTGTGAATATAATATGATTGTATGGATGTGTACCTAGTATGTACCTAACATAAATGGTGTATCTGCTTAAGTTATTTATCATGGAATCATAATGATCGCGTCATCATCATCATCATCATGTTCAAAATATAATGTATTCTACATAATTGTTTCTTTAAAATAAAAAGGACTACAAGGTCAAATACAATCTGTTATGTACTATACGTATATTGTACACGTATAAATGTAAGGATATCTATATTTACTTGTATGCTTGTATATATGTGTGTTTGTTATGTTGTTCTTTCACAGAATTTCTGTTATTTTTTCTTATTTGTAATATTTTTATTTGCAGCCTTATATGTATAAATATACTACATACTACAAAAATATTACCTGATTTGATGTTGATTATAATGCATGTATCTGATCTATATAATGTGTGGCTTTGCTTGTACAAATATTCGTATTTATGAAAAAAATCTCAATTATTAGAATTATTAGAAATAAAAAATCATAAGAAAAGTTAATAACAACAAAGATATATAAATAAATACAAGACAAACCCATATTCTCTATACTATTATATATAGTGCATCAGCAACGTATACAGTCTATGACAAAACTAAAGCAACTAAATTGAAAAGTTAATGTACAATATACTGTAATTGGTAAAACTTTGCTTATATTTTTAAAGAATGCAAACATTTTTATAAACATAATTAAATTGAAAAGTACTTTACTCAAAAATATAATCACTATGCTAATATTTTATTATACAAAAGTAGCAAACATTGTAATTATGTATATTAGCTTGACAGAATTACTAGAGCAACTTCAATTAGTTGTAATTTATTGTATTTTAAATGATAATCTTAAACTAATTGTAAAATATTAATATTTTGCAGCGAATAGCATTTGTTTATAAACTCGTAGCATCTTCGAGACATCGATCCTAGTTGTAGATGAACTTTTGTAGTACCTATTATTCTCCACTCTCGACCTGAAAAATACTGTACCTAAAAAACTGTTTCCTTATTCGTATAATTATTGTTATTTGCATGAATTTTTCTTCTACAATTTCCCAATGATTCTCAATGGGATTGAGATTGGTAGATTGTGCCACCACCATCTACTTACAATTGCAGAAGTGTGCTTCGATTCGTTATCATATGCTGACAACATAATCCGCCTAATGTCATATTTTCTTCAGCATAGGATATAATTGTATTTTGTAGAATATTTTTATAATCATCTCCTGTCATTATTTCTTCTATGCGATAGATAGAACCCATAACATACACCGAAAAACAACTGCAAAAGTACAAACCATGATATTACTACCACAATGCTTAACAGTGGTCTTACTTGCGAATATATATACTATATATAATATATAATATAGTATATATATATTAATGAATAATTATTATTATTGATTACATTTTCACACATTCAAATCGAAATCATTTCAGAATTCGAAAAAGTTCATAGATAGTTCATATGTACATAGTGTAAGCGATTTTAAAATACTTAGGTCCTAGACACACCAAAATGGTAACCAACTCGTGAGTTGGTTATGCTAGAGACACATACAATTGGTAACCAACTCGCGAGTTGGTTAACTGAGATAACCACTATAAATCGAGTGGTTAGTAGTACATTTACTTTAGTTAGTAACCACTGAAAATTACAGTGGTTAACGAGTTAACTAACGTCAAACCATCGAACAGTATGGCGAACACGGATCGAACCATCGAACTTCGTGTCAAACATATCATTGTTTATATTGAAATTCTGGTTATTGTATAATATACACAGTTAGTGACTAAATTAAAAGGACACATATAAAAAACATAGCTTTTAGTAACAACATCACTTTTCTTTAAATTATTTGAATTACATAAAATTAATTTAGTAGAAAGCTAATAATGCGTAAATATTAAAAAAGAACGAAAAAAAAATTAAATTGTATAAATTATATTAAAAATATTTATTTTATTTTTGTTTTAATATTAATTTTAACAGAATGTCGAGTAGAAAAGAAATTGGTATACAATTGCGTGAATTAGTAGTAAATTATCGGATAAGAGGTGAAAGTTTTCCTTCTATAGCTAAAAAATTTGAAATATCAAAACTACAGGCTATTGAAAAAATTTGTGTTACATTATTGTACAATAAAATATATTTTTTTTATTCTTATTTAATATTCACACATTACTTGCTTTTTGCTAAATTAATTTTATTTACATAATTCAAATAATTTAAAAAAAAAGTAATTATGTTAATAAAAACTATGTTTTTTATACGTGTCCTTTTAATTTGGTCACTAACTGTACAAATAATACGATTGACAACACATAAACAAAATTTCAACTTCAAATGTCAAAGATAACCAAAGTAAAAAGATAACTAAACTAAAAAGCAGTGTGTCATGCAATTGGTTTCGAATTAGTTACAAACTAAACGGTTTAGTTAACCAATTGTATGTGTCTCTAGCATTAACTGAGATAACCAAGATAAATCGAGTGGTTAGCAGTACATTTACTTTAGTTAGTAATCACTCAAAAATACTGTGGTTAACAAGTTAACTAACGTCAAACCATCGAACAGTATGACGAACACGGATCGAACCATCGAACTTCGTGTCAAAATTGTTTATATTGAAATTCTGGTTATTGTATAATATATACAGTTAGTGACTAAATTAAAAGGACACATATAAAAAACATAGCTTTTAGTAATAAAATCACTTTTCTTCTCTTTTCTTTAAATTATTTGAATTACATGAAATTAATTTAGTAGAAAGCAAATAATTCGTAAATATTAAATAAGAATGAAAAAAATTAAATTGTATAAATTATATTAAAAATATTTATTTTATTTTTATTTTAATATTATTTTTAACAAAATGTCGAATAGAAAATAATTATGTGAATTATGCGTGAATTAATAGTAAATTATCGGATAAGAGGTGAAAGTTTTCGTTCTGTAGCTAAACAGTTTGAAATATCAAAAACTGCAGGCTGTTGAAAAAATTTGTGTTACATTATTATAATTACATTACAATAAAATATATATTTTTTTATTCTTATTTAATGTACATTACTTGCTTTTTGCTGAATTAATTTTATTTACATAATTCAAATAATTTAAAAAAAAAGTAATTTTGTTAATAAAAACTATATTTTTTATACGTGTCCTCTTAATTTAGTTACTAACTGTACAAATAATACAATTGACATAAACAAAATTTCAACTTCAAATGTCAAAGCTATCCAAAGTTAAAAGATAACTAAACCAGAGCAGTCATTTGGACTCCGATCGGAGTTTTGGACTACCTTTTTGTCACTCAGACTACGGGACTACCCCTGAAGCTAAAATCTTCCCTTTTTCCTCGTTCAGAAAATTTACTTAATTAAGCATCAAAAGGAATTCAAAGAATTTCAAGAATATTTCAACAAAAAGCAATTGAAAGTCATGGCATTAAGCAATACTCGGTGGCTTTCTATGGAACATGTTGTAGAGAGGATCTTAGACCAGTGGCAGCCTTTAATTCACTTTTTTCTTTACAGTGAACTTGAAGATGATGCTGACTTAGCACAGCAAACAAACGGCTACATATGAATAATATTACAAAATCATATTTAAGTTTTTTGGCATACATTCTTAAAAAAGATAATAAATTAAACTTAGAATTTAAATCAGAAAAACCACGATTTCATGTTTTATTACTGTCTTTTAAGATGCTATATAAAAGTATTTTAAGTAACTTTGTGAAAGAAGAGAAGCTAAATATATTTCTGAACGTACCAGATTTTAAAAACATGCAGATGTATAAGAATGTAAAAGATATTTATTTGGGACCAAGATTTGAAAAAATTGTTTGCAATGGACAGTTGAATGAGAAAGAAATTCTTGAAATTAAAAAAAAAAGTAGAGACTTTTACATTGTACTCTGCAAAGAAATTTTACAACGCATTAATTTTGAACATCCAATTTCAAATGCCGTCCAAAATTTAAATCGTGATTATTTAAGTCACAGCATAGTTCCTTTAACCAATTATTTTCCGAATATTGTCAACCAAGATGATTTAGATGAGATGGATAAAGAATATAGAAAAATTTGAATTTATTGAATTTATAACAATTTTTTGATTCATTTTTCATATTTCCTTTAGCCTTCCTGCTTGAATAAAAATTAATTCAAATTTTATTTAGCAGTTATTTATGACTAGCCAAATTAAAGAAGACGTGGTGCATTTGAATTGTACTAGGGTACTAATATCAGTACCCAAGCTTCAAAATGAAGTTGAGCGGCGTCGTTCAACTTGAAGTTTTCATATTCAAATTTATGTTATAGCATGCTATTTGCTATGCTGTGGATATGTTTTATACGTTATATTATGTATGAATCATAACTTATTCAATCAAACGGATCGAACAAAAATGTATGTAGAAGAAAGAAGAAGAATGTGGTATAAGGAATACGTACATACTTACCTACGAGGTACTGTACATATGTTTGCTGTGTACACATACTATACTTACATTATATCATCATCAAAATCAAAATTAAATAAAAATTCATTATAAAACATAATTTGTCCCGCGTTTTCTTCATAAAAATCTGATCACTTTAAATAAGGGGAATACATATATAAAATTCAATCAATCGCTATAAAATAGTATTAAGATAAAATAATAATTCAAAATTAAATCAATCGCTATGACAATTAAATTCAAAATAAAATTTATTTGAATAGGTTATGGTTCATATCCACATATATCATATAACATATCCACAGCATAGCATGCTATAACCAAAAATCATAATATGGTATATGATTAGGATTTTTGGTAATATGTATATCAATATATATATTAGAATTATTGACTGTATAAAAGTTGTACGTCAGTACGTCTTATCAGTCTTATTCAAACACTCATGCAAGCTATAGCAGAACGTTCAAACACGAAAACTTCAATTTGAACGCCATGCAAGATGCAATTCCAACTTCATTTTAAAGCTTGGGTACTGATATTGAAATTTATTTTTTCATATTTTTTCCATATAAATAATTTTGTATGGCGTAAGATATCTTCCTATACTCTGTTCATAAAATTCGTTCAGTACACGGCTTATGGAAGAGCTCAGTAGCGTTACTTTTAAGAGGAATATATCAAATTACTCATACCCCCATCTATTTTATATATAATGAGACGCTGTAAAAGAGAAAAAAACAACAGCACCCATAAATTTCATATTACCATCACCGCAACCATACGGTGACTGATTATTATTTCTTGTCGTCCATTATTCATCAATCATATTCACTGGATTGCACAAACAAAAACTATAAATGGAAAAAAATTTATCATATGCGAAGAAAACGAAGTATGACGAAGGAATTCATATGCGCACACGATTGTCGCTTAATGAGGAAAAAGTTGCTTGATTCGGCTAATCGAGATGTGGAAGAACAATAGATTGAATGATGAATTAGTGCTGCCGTGTAGTCATAATACTCAAATTAAGTATTGCCGTTTTTGAAAATCAAAAATTTTCATTTATATGACTTTTTGTCATATATTATTATTAATTATATATTACATATATTCTATGATGCAATTTATTTATATATTATTATTAATTAATAGATATGTATAGTAAATATCTATTCTATAATAAATATTTATGTCATGAAAAAAAATTTTTGCTTTTACGTTGTGTTGTAAATGTATTACTGTTGCAGAACAGTTAGTTTTTCGTTACATTTTTTGTTGCATGAAAATAGAGATTATTTTCGTTCTTTAGTTGATATTTGCTGTGATTTGTGAAGTGAAGATTGCTGATAAAAAAATAGTTAAAAAAATTGAAATTTAATAAATTAATTAAAGTATATAATACAGATTTTTTTTAAATGAGTGCAGTGGAAGAAAGAAAAAAATTAAGTGTGGAGAAAAAAAAAGAATTTACTCCACATTTAATATATTTTATAAAGAAAATAAAAGTGTAGGTAGGTCGAATGAAAAGGTGGCAAGTATTTTTGGGATTTGTGATAGGAGCATAACTTTGAAAATCAATTTAATTTTGAAAATCAAGATAAAACGGCAGCACTTATAAAAATTTCATCCGATTTTACATAGAAAATTTGAATTAAAGGGGCAACACTTTCAGAGGTGTTAAACAGAAACACATTTATACGAATTTACCAAGTTAGAATAGAGAAAATATATCCTCATAAGCCTCCGTACTGAATAAACTTTATGAACAAAGTATAGTATATATGATTTTTGATAATAGTTATCATAATACATAATATTCATCATAATATAATAATGTAGGTATATGATCATAATTTCATAAGCTACTAATAGTATACAAGATAATTAATTTTTCTCATAAATCAGCTGTAAGCTGATATACATAATAATATCCGATTATTCAAACATACATGTTTATATATGTATGTATATATATATAATATGTAATTTAAAAATTTAATCAATAAGTTTACAATACTATTGTATTGAAATTGATAATTGGCATCAAACAATATCGAATTTGAATTATTGATCTTAAAATTTACAAATCTATATATACTTATAATGACTATATGTACGGTTTTGATAATTGTAATCAGTATATAGAAAATATCTCTTCAATTCAATGGTATTTTTATTCTTTTTACAATTGTATAAAAATTCATTATAATCAGTCTGATTATATACAGATTTACCATTGTATCTGTATGACTGCAAGTATGTACTAGTATTATAACAATTTACCTATTTAGTAGTACATATAATATGTAAGTATAATAGTTTTGACCAATATACGTATCTCATTTTCGTATCTCAATTTGTATACGTACTGAAAATTTATGGTTTCCATCAAATTGGGGTGAACACCAATCGAAAAATAATAATAAAATTTATTTTTCACTATATACACTATATATACTATCAGAAGAAGCATATACAAAAAGAATCACAAAAAATCGAAAAACAAAATTACAGTTAAATAATTTTAGCTAGGTATCTATTGTACGGCATATATAAACTTTCATATATAAGTATATGAAGATACATTATGCATGTAGAAGCACATAGTATAATTTCTATGAATTTTTAAAATGCGATAAATTATTTTTACTTAAAATGTGCAGTTAGTATTTATTATTTACTCGTGATTACCATAATATACGACTATTATACTATATGGTAGTTTTTCAAATTAAAAAAATAACTGTCACTTTGTTCTATTTTTCGAACAAATATTTTTTCATATTGTAAATTAAATAATTAATTAATTTAAGGGAATTTATTTTTTGGTAATGGGCTATAATAAATATATGTAATACATACGAATACATCATAGATACAATTAGAAGTACTATCATAAATGAATATATATACCAATAAAGGCCAAAACCAAATGCATACCTCAAGACTCATACCTCATACTTCAAAAAGTGTACTTCAAGACTCTGAATCTTAGCAAAACCAAATGCTTGCCTCAGCTTCAAACTGTTGCCAATATTATGAAAACAAAAATTATATACATGTATATATAATATACCTACAGTGGTTACAAAAATTATTTGTAAATAACAAAGTTTTTTTTTTGTCCCTCTTCCTTCTCTATTTTGTACAATTCCTTAATTCTTTTTCTTCAGAACTTAATATAGAATGGTATTTCTGTGAACTTTACACTTTTTAACTAAATCTTTTAAACAGTAACAGGAATACCATTTGCTATATACGGCAACTATAGCAGCCCTTTTTTTTTATCGATAATTCACTTTTTCCTGGCATTTTTAATTCCAACACTCACTAAACGAATTATTTTCATCTGACCAAAATCAATAAATAAATAAGTCATGTTACTCCTCAGAACACTTAATGCACATAGTACGAATAATTTTCGTCAGCACTGTATAATCTTTGTACATATTACTACAAATGAAAATGATAAATGTCAAGAAGCATATTTTATTTTATATTATATAATAGATGTTGGCATTATTGTTACCTCAGACTCAAAATTCTAAATTTTCAGAATGTAGTGAATTATGTATTTGGATTGCTACAATACATTTTCATATATCAGAATCAATTTTGACATTTAAATTTTGAGGTATGAGTCTTGAGGTATGCATTTGGTTTTGGCCTTAATGTTGGAAAGTTAAAGTACATGATATAAGTCTGTATTCTGTGTAGCAGTCAATTTTGATGTAAGATGTAAGCCAAGTCCCACCGAGGCTGTGGTGCTTAAAAAGAAGAAAATATAAAGTTGATGTAAATAATATCTGCTTTTCTTTGGACACGATTATCTCATAATTCTCAGTTCTCAATTGAGCAATGCGTTTCGTTGGTCGGTGTTTTTTCTATTCTGTTATAGGTGGCAGCAGCAACGAAGTGAGATTTAAGTAATCTATTTGAAGAAAAATATTTTTGCTCAATTGATGTGAGAAACTGAGAATCAAAAAAAAGACACAATTTTGACAATCTTCGTGTTCATACTTCGTACATTTTTGGATATATGTAGTTTATTTCCAATAAATAATTTGTAAAAATTAATTTGTAAAAATAAAATTTTTTTTAATTATTTCTTTTCAAAATGATAATCAATTGAGAATAAAAGTATCAGTCCGTTTCTTTCAGTTTGTTTACTCAGTTAGTAACAAGAAGAAAATACAGCTATTATATTGTATGTATTATATGTACGCAAGTTTGGTATTACGTATTACATACTTTGGTATGTTAAATTGGAAAATTCAATATGTAAATACATAATTAAATAATTTTTTTTTTCAATTTAGCTCAGTGTATGCTGCACGAAAGAAATTTTTCTCTCCATTTATTTAGATATGTAAAAAAAACGTTCAAGTGAGGTTAATAAAATTTTCTTATTTTCCTTTCTTGATGTCGTACACTGCTCGAAAGAAATTATTATTTTTTTTTTTTTTTGTGCAGTATACAGGTGAGATGGTGTTGTTGTAAAATATTATAATTTACTCATTATTATAGCAGAAATTTTAACTTTTCGATTGAAGGAGTGAAAATAAAGTAGATTACTTCCTGTCAAAATTTCTTTACTACTGTCAAAATTACTTCGCCAAAGATGTATCACAAACTTTCTTGACCAATTTCTTCTGTACAGCATACTGGGCTTAAATGCAAATATATTCTCATACACATGAATCATTTTGTAATAGTATACATCTATATGTGCGCTTGTATATTTAGCTTCCTGTTTTGTTGGTTTAACTTATTAGTCTGCTTTTACTTAAAAATTATTGTTATAAAATTTAAAATATAAAATGCAATAGAATATCAATTCAAAAATACAATTCATATCAAAAAAAAAAAAAAAAATTGATATTTACATATGTATGTACATATATTTACACATGTAAATATATTTCGATTAAATTTTCTTTCTTTTTTTCAATTTTCCTTTAAATTCCATCATTTCAAATTCATTTCGTTTTTATCATTATTTTGATTTCAAAATTTTAATTATTTATTTAATTCATTAATATTATGTTCTAACGACAAGAAAAATGTACACAGTACTGATTCTGTGTGAGTTTCAAAACGCCTCAAAAACGTGTTGTTATGCGGCATCAGAACAGTCGTGATGCAAAGTTTTAAAACAGCACTGATGCATCACATCGAAATCTCAGTTCTATAACTTTAACGTTTTGAAACGAATTTGTTGTTTTGTTTTGACAACAAGAAAAATGGATCGCCTTCTGCATTACATAATTTTAAATAATTTGATTAATTCTTTTTCTACATTAAATCGAAAAAGGTGGAAGAATTTTTTAATAAAATTAAACAATATCAGGATGACATTTTTTATAGCAATTTTCGAATGACAAATAACACCTTCAGCTTCAATGTAAGTATAATATAATACACTCTCTAGTTTTTGGAATTTGTCTAATATTCACCACCAACACCACAACTTAAAAATTTAATTTTTTATCATAAAATTACAAAAATGTTTGTATAAAGCAGATTGACCTTTGGTTCCATATAACAAAATTCGTATAAAAATAAATCATTGAAATGATATTAAATCTACATAATATTAAAAATGTTATGAAAAAAAAAATATTTAGGAATTGTAAAAATTATATATTTGCTGGAGCCGCCCTGATGGAAATATATTCTTTTTGTTCTTCTTCTACGGCCTCACAATCCTTTTAGAATCATAGCCTCTTTATCAAGTTTCAAGCCCTTTTTTACATCATCCAGCCATCTCATAATTGGCAAGTCAATTGCTCTATTTTTTGGAAAGTACCCATGCATTATTTTTTTCTACCATTTTTGTTCTGGCATCTTTTATATGCGGCTATACTAACCTATTTCAGTCTGTTTAGTTTAATATGTCCCACAAATTCTTTTTCGTCGTACAGGGTGGGTGTTCATTTCATCGGATTGTTCACTTTTCCTGTTGGAAATATGTATGTACATGTGTTAGCAATTTATATTTCATATTAACGCTTCTATTTGATTTTCAACTACCTTTTATAAATTCGTTTTATAAATTTGTGAATAAAATAATAAACCCAGTAATATAAGTCATCAGACGTATCAAAAGGATTAATATTTTCAAAAAAACTCAAAAATTGAAGAATCATCAGCACTGCGTATGTATACTTTGTTTTTGTCGCTGGCTGTACATATGTGAGTGTATACATGACGATAATATTCATACAAATGCACTCTATAATAAATATGAATGTATGTGTACGTATACGACATATTTTACTTTAACTTGTATATATACTATATATATATATATATATATATATATATATATATATATATATGAGTATAAATATGAGTACATATACATTTATATAAATTTATGTAAAAATATGTATTTAGCTTTATGCGACTGCAAATAACATTGACCTCTTTTATAATAACAGAGAGGAATAAAGATGACAAAAACAAAAAATAAAATAATAAAAAACCACATGTTAAAAAAATATTAAAAAAAAATATAAAAATTTTTCAAAAAAAGAAAAATAACCAGTGAAAAAATAAATAAAATGAATTTGGTATAAATATAACATTACATGCTCTCGTTCTCTCGTACATACTTACACATTGTTTCAAAGTTGTTATTTCAAGTTATTTTTTTGTAATGAATTTATTTTGTTTTGTTTTTCTTTATTGATTAAACTGATCAAAATAAAAAATTATAATAATTATATATACATACAGTGTGTTTCACTACAGAAAACCTGCAAAAAATAAAAAACCAATTATTGTTTTGACTAGGTATATACTTTATTTTAATCAGCTATATAAACTCTAATTCGCGTTATATTCAATAGCTCGTCCAGTCTCCACTCGCTTCAGTAACATGGCGGCATCTTTCATTACAACTTTCCACTAATTTCTTGGCGTACTCCTTGCTAAGATTCTTCCAAATTCTTTTTAGCACTCGAATTAAATGATTTGTGTTTTTTATTTTTAACCCCCGCAATTTCTACTTCATGTAAGCCCACACATTTTCAGTAGGGTTACAATCGGGGGATTGTGAAGGCCAATCCATAGCATTGATCCCATTTTGAGATTTTCACTGTGTGCAAAGGTGACTCCGATGTTTGGGGTCATTGTCTTCTTGAAGAATCCAATCTCAATTTCCATGTCCAAACCAGTTATTTTTTGAGCGTAACAACCCATTTTTATATATTTTGGTCATTCGTTTCGCATCCAGTATCCCCGTGAAGCATATCAAATAACCTAACCCCTTTTGAGGGTGTTTTACAGTACGTTCTATGTACCGTTCACCTTTTTTCGTCGAAGCACGTCTTAAAAGATTGGAAACGGGAAAAGAAGCCTCATCCGTGAAGACTACATTACTCCAATCTCGGTTAATATCCTTTCAGGCCCATAGTAACCTTTTTTTCATATGGGAACTTGTCAATAAAGGTTTTTGCATCGTTGACAAGTTTTTTATTTGAAATTCTTTGATACATCGCTGAATAGTTGAAGTGGAGATGTTTATACCCTTTTTCGATAATTTTCATGTGCTTGTCGAATCGATATTGAAGGATTTTCTAAAAATATCTTCTCTATTGTCTTATCGTTGCTCTTTGTTGTCGATCGAGGCCTGTCCTTTTTATTCACGTCATCTACAAAACCAGTTTCCAGGTAACATTGATTCCATATTCTAATGAAGAGTCTTGATTTTTTCAGATACCTAGCTGCTTCTGCTACGGTCATTTTTGGTCCCTTAGAATGGCTAACTAAAAATGCTTGTTCAAACCGCACCTTTTAATATGAACACATTTCACTTTTAATATTGTAAAAACTAATTAATGCCACCTGCAGCAAAAAAATTATACTGCGAATTAGAGATTCGATTGCTCCTTATATAGGCAAAAAATTTTACCTGTAACTAAAAGGTTGTAGATAAAATCGAAGGCTTTCTGTAGTGAAACACACTGTATATATATTATACAATTTATTGTCAGTATACTCAGTAGTAATATTACTTATTTTCATTTAATGAATTTACTATAATTATTTGTATAAAATTATACATATAACAACATACATCACATATGTATACTACAATTTTTGTTATTTTTTATTTACAAAAAAAAAATTACAAAACAGAATATCAGTCTACCTACACCTATCTTACTATCTATCAAAAAATAAGATCCAAACAGCTGAAGCTGATCTAAAGTGCTTATTTCTAATTAAATTTTTAACTTTATACGTATTTAAAATGGAAATTCATACATACTTAGTCGGAATATATATATACAAGTATATATATATATTTTTTTTTAAGTAACATAATAACATAAATATAAAAAAAACTAATAATAATAAATATTAATATAAAATAATACTACAAATTAAATATTTCAAATCATTTGTGCATCAAAATTCATAAAATTCATATAAAACAATGTCAAATATTTTCCATCCTTTTCCTTCATTTACCTATATACTCAAAAATACTAAATCTAATAAATAAAACTTAATTAATTAAACTGAGTTTCCAATTTCAAATATACCCTATCTAGAGTCTGCTCATTTTCACATACTTAATCACCCTTTTTGTAAAGATTGCTGTCGAAGCTGCACTTTTTACCCAAACAGAAAGAGAATTGTATAATTTGCTTGTCAAAATTGTGATTGTGGAATTAAATCTTTCCGTTCTATGCCTTGCTATGTGAATGTCTTCTACATTTCGGATATTATACCCATGTTTATCGTTTATCCTTTCTATAATTTAGAGTCTCATTTGTTTTTATTTCTTTATGGAGTATTTTATAGATTATCTTGACTCTTTCTATATAGACAATCTCAATGTATATAATATCTTTAAGTACGTATAAATATACATACTCACATATTTACATATATTCGATAAAATGTATAAAATGATAAAATGTATGATACTCTGATAAAAAAATAACGGTAATATTTTTCATTAAAATTTTACATGGATAGACTATAAAAAATATGAAATAATTTGTTTGAAGGTTTAGTAGTACTGTCTTGGACATCATCTATGCAGAGTTTTATGTAAATATATTTAAAATTTTTCTTCAAATCAAGTATGAACTGAAAATGGATTTCTCTTATGAATTAAAATACGAGTGCTTGGTATGCAATGTGTACTACTAGCGTACTCGTATATCGTACTATATAGTTAGCTGCCAATACCGTTATTGCTACTACAAATTGTCTCTTCTGATGTTTTGTATACTTCCTACTGTGTGTAGTGCAGAACTAGTATAAAGAAAAAATTGATTTATCTCATGAATGAAAATACGATTAGTATTATACTATAGGTAACTAGGCTCGTATACACCAACCGAAATTATTTTTTATCTGAGATAATGTGTATTCATTAATCTCTATTATACACTATATTCGGATATTTTTAAGACAACCTGGAAGTGGTACGGCAACAGCACCACAACACTCACATTTATAATCATCACATCACATAACCTCTTTTTCATTTTGTAATATAAAAATATAATCAGTTGACAATGTTTGATACTCCGCAAATGAAGTCCGAAAACAAATTTTATTTAATTTGATGAATAAGCTAAAATTATATCTGGCTAAAATAATATCCAATGGATAATCTTGGCTGGTGAATATGATTCCTAGTATACATATATGATTTATCGTATTGCGGTCAGCTACCAATAATCTCACATATGCCATAGCTATAGAATTATAAAATTTTATTCTTACTAGGAATATATGGCAAATTGTGATAGTTAATATAGTTGAAATTGTCCCATATAGTTGAAATAAAGCCCATCTGTACAGTCTTAAATTAATTAAACAATATCATATTGGTACGATTGCGATTATATCAATTTGTTAATTAATTTGCATACACATTACAATACAATTTAACAAAAATACAATTTTGTTTCAAAATCATTTTTACAACACAACTAGTATTGATCTTATCTTATAGTTGGATCGATGACCTTATGAATGAATGATCAATTTCAGCATAATAATTTTTTGATAAATTTTTATTACCAATTTTCATTTATTACATACAACGCACTGTAATCAATATTTATACAATTTAAGGAAAATATCTACTTGAATAGTATATAAAATTGGAAGTTTTTGAGATTTTACATACGATTACCAATCGCATTGTTTTTTTGTTTTATAAATTTTTTTATATACATATATTGTGCTCATTTATTGTACATTATTTCTGTGATAAATATTTCGTTAAGAGAGAGAAGTTCTGAAATTTAAATTTTTAGTAAACTTTATCCCTGAAGAACTTTATCATTTTTGTATTAATTTCTTTCAAATTTGGAGTAAAGAAAGATCAAAGGATATCAAAAAGTTTTAAATAATACAAATTTTTGATAGTCCTTCTGTTTTTAGAGTTAATAATCCTACAAAGTGAGACATTTTACCAATTATTTTTCAAATTACTTTACTCTTCCCGATTACCATCATGTTTGTTATGACTATTTTGCTTCAAATTTGAAAAAATATAGCAAAAAATATCTCAGCTTTGAAAAAAAAAATATTCTCTTCGAAATTCTAAATGAAAATTTACAGTTACATATATTCAAAATTATAACTACATATCTATGTATTTCTAAATTATGTAAAATTTTAAAAACAATTACACTGCTAATATTTATTAATATGTAATTGGGAAGCAAATATTAATGTATGTGCAAGGTTTATTATCATCGTGAAAAAAAGAAAAAAAGAAAGGAAAATATAATAATATAAGAATTATAAGAATTTCAATAATAATAATAATTCAAGTAATGATTATCGAGTCAATAAATTTAACTGCACAAATTGATGGTACGATAAAATTTAGTAGACGTACATACATATACATACATGTACAATACATAAGTATCTAAGTAATATTATGCATAATATGTAGTTAATAATATTTTCTACGGTAGAAATCAGTAAATATTCTAAAAATTTTAATGGATTAATATTGCTTATATTTATGTACATACATACATATATCTACAGGCATTGCTATATATATTTAACTGTGTTTTCTTTTGCTAATATACAATTGTTATTATTATTTTTACTATATAACGATAAAATCTACCTTGTGTGGATACCTTCCTTCATATATGAGTCTTCTCTTTGCAAAACTGTGTCTATTTCATTTTATACTATTTTGAGAAAATTGAAAAAACGTATTCCGTTCAAAATAATAGAAATTACGTTATGTTTTTATATGGAAATATATACAGGATGTTTCACTTCGGGTGGTACATCCACAAACAGTAGATAGGTCTCATTGAGACAAACAAAAAATCGTACTACAGTGAGGGGTAGTCTCAACCGTTTAGCCGCTAGAGGGTGATGAAGATTTTTCGCATTTACTCTATGAAACACCATATAACAACTACGGTGTACTAGGTAGGAGAAAGCAATCTAAAAAATCTGTAGAAAACTCGACCTTCTCTCTAATGACACCTTACATGCTCCTCCACGCCTTTGACTTCAATAGTTATTGTGTTTTAAAGTCAACATCTAGTGATTTTTTGCTACTTTATTCAGAGAAGTACAGGCTGTAGAATCAAAGCGCCATCTGAATTCTTTCTAATTACATAAGTAAGAAGCCCAATATACCTGCTTCCTTTTTGCTTTTTACAGTAAATGTCTCCCTTCTGTAGTACGATTTTTTGTTTGTTTCGATGAGATATATCTACTGTTTGTGGGTGTACCTGTACTACTTCAACTTTAAAGGGTTTAAAAGCAAAAATGGTAAAAACTAAATTTACGTACTTATAAAAAACAACAAAAACTTTAGAAGTTGACATTGAAAAATTTTTTTTGAAAAATTGAATAGACACATTTTTGCAACTGGACTACTCATATAACATATATGTATGTAGCATGTAGGTATGAAGAATGTAGGTATGTGTTGTTGAACAGCATCTGATAATTTAAGTATATTTTATAATATACAATGCATATTTATATGAAGACATACTATTTTTGTTCTGTCCGCAATCATTACAATATTAATAAGTGATAGATAAAGCAATAAAGCTATCAAATCATTGAAAAGAAACAATAAAAATGAATGAAGACCATTGAAAATTTACAAAATATGTAGTAGTAAAAAACGTGTCAATAATCATCAACATTGTGATCATCATCATCATCATCATCATCAGTATCAGCAGCAGCATCGCAGCATCGGTCAATATCAGAATATTAGTATCATTATTATTATTATCATTATCAACTATAATTTTGTTTATATAGACATACTCGTATATAGGAAATATATATATAGGAAAGTTTATATACATATAGGAAATATAATATAATAATGCTTTTAATCGTGATAGAATTAGTAAGAAAATTATATGCAAAATCTATATTATAGATAGACATTAACCATTAGGGTTCGTACTTATAAATCAACATTATCTTTTACCTGAGATAAAGTATATTTTTATCGGTGATCGGAAATAAGGCCGAGTGAAATAAAGCCACTTCGGCTTTATTATCTTTTCAAAGTGGAAATAAAGCCTTTTTTTTTTGAAAATTTTCAAGTGGCTTTATTTCCTCTTGAAAACGGATATAATGTCGATCGGCTTTATTACCACAATCTGATTTGTAAAAGGTAAATTTGATAATGTGTGTATGTCTGTATAGAAAATTCTTAATGTAATTAACAATTAACATAACATTTAGAAATAAAATAAAGTGGCATTATTTCTCTTTCATATTCGACTTTATTTCCACTTTGAAAAGGTAATAAAGCCGAGGTGGCTTTATTTCACACGGCCTAATTTCCGGTCACCATATTTATCAACCTCAATTATACACTATTCGAATATTTAAGACAACCTGTGCCTCGTTTCTGTATCTCAGTCGAGAAGTTCTCGACTGAAAGTGACGTCACAGCTTCTCGACTGGTAATTCTCGATCCAAAAAATGTTTGCGTTTCTGTATCTCTCGAAATTCACCAATCGAGAAAATCGTGGTTAGTATCTATAATCGAGAGGGAATATCGGGAATGAAACAATTTGACATTTAAATGGTTAGTGTATTAATTACAATTTCAATATTAATTACATAGTTAAACGATTATTTCAAATATTTGAAATTTCTATCATACAAAGGTTTATATGTATGAATATTGCAGTTCGATTCGATGAATATTTTTCATTTTATGAATTTATATTATACATATGTGTACATATTTAAATACAAAAATAATTAGTACAATTTTAAATTTAAGATAATTTCATAAAAAAAAACAAAAAGATAAATATGGGATAATAAAAAAGGGTAATTTGTTGCAGGCAAATTTTAGAAATTTTTGTAAACATTTTGCTTTTTTATATTAATCGACATGTGTTATTACATATGAAAAAATTAAATAAGTAAATAAAGAGAGGTAGTATAAAATATCTATCTATCTTGTAATTTTTTTATTTGCATGTAGATATAGTAATACAAACCAGTATGATCGGTATTAATTATAATAAACAAGAATTCGAATTTTCCTTGTTTATAAACTATAAATACCATTTGCGTCTTT
Organism: Villa cingulata; assembly: GCA_951394055.1. Lineage (NCBI taxonomy): Eukaryota > Metazoa > Arthropoda > Insecta > Diptera > Bombyliidae > Villa > Villa cingulata. The sequence goes on from OX596017.1 coordinate 17,246,411, forward strand.
AAATATAATTCTTTTTTTTTTATTTAGAAGCATAAAAAAACAAAATCTTGAAAATTTTGAAAAAATTTATAAATTTTACGTGCAATATATTATATTATTTAATTATAATATATTATTAGTTTTACCTGACCTTCCTCTACAATAAAAATAAAAGATATATTATATATATACTTATATGTATGTTAATTTATTATTCTTAATTTTTTTTACACCGCCTTTATTTTTTTTTCTTTTATTGATAAGGATAGGTATAATATTATATATACAAATTATTTTTTCTTAAATTTATAATTATAATAACAAATATACATTATTATTATCACTATTAATAATTATTAATAAATAAAATTGTAATTATTATTACCGTATTACAATTTTAAAATTCAAAAATATTTAAAATTCAACGGATTTTTCAGTTCTCACTACCAAAATTATCGGTGAGAAGTTTCTCGATCGCTACATTCTCGATTCTCGATTCACCACAGATACAGAAACAGGCCGATCGAGAATGACGTCATAATGACGTCAAATCGAGTTTACCAGTCGAGAAAACCAATCGAGAAGTGATACAGAAACGAAGCACGTTTAACTATGTAATTAATATTGAATACACTAACAATTTAAATGTCATATTGTTTCATTACCGATATTCCCTCTCGATTATATGTAGATACTATATACTAACCACGAATTTCTCGTTTGGTGAATTTCGAGAGATACAGAAACGCAAACATTTTTTGGATCGAGAATTACCAGTCGAGAAGCTGTGACGTCACTTTCAGTCGAGAACTTCTCGACTGAGATACAGAAAGATATACAAATACGAAGTACCTACGACATAATACATATATAAGTATAATTACTTATAGAGTTATTAAAATGATATTATCTAAACTAATATTTATAATATCTAACCACACACTTAAATTTAACTATTATCATTCATTACATACTATTATGTATGCATAGCATATAGTTAATGTAATGCATAGAAATGAATTTACTGGAAATTATGATTGAAACAACAACACAATAAAATTTTTAAGAATTTCTGCTATACCTATGTAGCTTTAATTTGATTTAAATATAAGAATTGGCGTGAAGAAAATAATTTTGTATTGTATTACTCGTCGTGTATTATCTTTTTCAACAACAACAAAAAAAATTTCTTTTAATATCATTATTTTGATATGTCTTTGATGTGATTTCATATACATAATATGTATAATATGCATACGAATATTTAAATTATAAGCAGAATATTTTGTTATTCTGATCGTATACAGTGGTGTTCGATATGGTATGGCACATGATAATTTTTGCTTTTTTTTTTTGTTTTGAATAACAAAAGCGGAATGATAAAACGATATTTTTTACAATGGAAAAAACATAACTTTTTTTTAATGGACATATTGGAAAATTTTATGCAAAATTTATTTGTAATATATTTTTTTGTTAAACATTTTTACATAATTATGCTTGTAATTAAAATTATTACCAATTTATATTTTGAATAATATAATTGCAAAATAATTAAGTAATAATAATTATTATTGATAACCGTAAATTTTCATTAATGTACATACATATGTACTTTCATAAGTATGCAATGTACATTACTTGCGAGTATGTATGTATGTATAATAGTGATGTATTTGAATCCGAGTATATGAACATACTGACAAAATAAGTAATTTGTTATGGTAGCAAATATATCATTTATATGTAAGTATGTATACATGATTATGGATATATGTATATGCATGTGTATTGATCGTTATATGTGAAAGAATAATATACTGTGCATGTCGAATTATCTGTGATGATTGCAGATAGATCATTGTACTGTACTCATATAGTATATGTACATATATAAGAGATATGTATGTAAGGCAAGGCAAGAATATAATATGTGAAAAATTAATATGAAAAAAGTATTAAATTTATTGATACATAAACTACACTCACGTATACTAAAATCAATCTAAAATAGAATCAATTGAACGAATTGTTAAAAATGTTCGTTGCGAATGAAGATATAGTAATATAAGAATTGCAAAAATTATAGTAAATGTGCTGTTCAATGAGAAAATTTTGTAAATTTCGAACATAAGATTCCTCACATTTTTGACCTTTTTTTGAGATGAAGTTATATTGAAATACCTATTTAATCGTATTTTTCTTATAATTACAAAAGAAATGTTCCAGTACAGATAACTAAAAATTGTTCACTTTTTTGTTTGTTTCATTTTTCATTAAAGTCATGGTGAATGAAATGTTTTACTAAACGCCTGTCCACTGTCATACTACTTTCGCCTTTGGATTTGAGTATACATAATTTGTTTATAACTTGTATTTAATTATTAAAACAAAACACAAGTTATTATTAAAAGAGAAGTGTTCAGTTACAGACAATTTTCAGATTTGTAAGTATGTATATTATATACAAAATTATATAGAAACATTTTATGTATATACGCATGTATTCATAATATTCATAGATTTCATAATAATATATAGACTTACATATCGAGGGTTCATTATGTTATATCCTTTTGTAACTTTAATTTTTACGGTATTCTGTTTGTATTATTTTTGCTCAATTTCACAGTGAAAGATTAAGCTCAGGATAATAGATAATAGGACTTATGCTTAAGGGTTTAAGAGATATTTTGATTTTAAAGTGGTATAGTTTAAGTTGTAAATGGAACAGTTTTGAGTCCTAGTTTAAGCTTTTTATGCAGGCTTAACTAAGCTCAGGCATACATTTTCACTGTGAAATTGGGCATTTATGGTTTACAATTAAAAAAAATATATATAGTATATATGTAATCTCTATGGTGTTTAATTTTTAAATAATCTTGATAACTTCATATTGCATTAAACATAAATCCTTAAAACTATACAAATTTCTAATATAGTAATAATAGTTTTAGATTAATAAATCAGTTTTTTCCTTTTCCTGTAAAATCTAATTTTTGCAGTTAATTACGAGGTGTCACATATTAACCCTCGATATATACCATATGTATGTCAATAAGTATTCATTTTGATTGTTTTTTTAATTCAAAATTTTTGAGAATTCTATGATTTGTTCTATACACACACATTTGGACGAGTACATTAATAATTTACGTATACGTTATTATATATTATGAAAAAAATCAAATTAAATATATATTTATTCTATTATACATACACATAAAATGTCATGTAAATGAATATAAAATATGTAATTTATATTTAACCTTAATGGAGAAAAAAATCAAATATTATATGGACCGTTAAGGTTATGGTATATTACATTTTTTTCGTATGACAGCAATTAATCTTTTTGAAAATTATAACAAGTTTTTATAATTTATTTAATCATTTGTCTATCTTTATTTTATATGTATACTTGTAGATTTTAGATACCTACATGATATGGGGGTATGTGTATATATGTATGTGTATATGTTGTCTTATTACATTGTATTATATTCTTAATCTTAACTTGTACAGAACATAGGTACTCCTCTTATACTTAAACTCAATAATTTCTAAGTATATATATGTATATGTTTTTAACTGAATTTAAAATATGAATATTGTAGGAATGATTATTTATTTACTTATTTTTTTTAAGTAAAGGCTGCGTTCTCAAACAAAATTTGCATCCGAATGTAAAATCACATTGGATGGCCTACTTTCAGTATTTGTGTGTTGTCGAATTTACTTGCAGCTTTCATTTTCATCTACACTTTGACATGTGCCTATTTTTTGACATTCTCGAAATTAACATTTCTGTTTGTAAATACAAAAATGGAAAATAAACGTTGAAAAAAAAAACACTGATGATCATAAGTTGCGGTGAATTATTGTTGTTAAAAATTATATATCAGCTGATATTCTGAGATAAGCAAACTATACATATACTTATTCTCAACGAGAAAAATTTTGTCATTAATAATTTGCATCTTTTTTATTACATATGAAAGAAAGAGCATTTGAAGAATTCAATCTCTACTAATCAAAATTTTAGCAACAAGAGAACGCAGCCTAATTTATGAAAAAAATACTAAATCCATCTTACAATAAATAAATTAACTTCATATTATTACTATATACTAATTTTGAAAATAATTTTATATTTACACAGAAACAAATAAATGCATATCTATGCGATTTAAAAATTTGTGAACTTATTATTATTGTGAAATATATTATGTAATGCATATGTATGCATATATAATACATAGGTACGTATTTGTTAAATATGTTTTGTAGATACATATATGCACTGTGCAGATACAGTGGACATTATCGTCAAAAGGCAAAAGGAGGGGGGGAGGCTGGTATCGGCCAGAGGGAGGAAGGTTTACCTGACCTTCCTATAATAAATAAAAAAAAAACAGTGGACATTAAGTCTTTATACTACATACATATATCTCGAAATTCGAAATATAAACTTTGGATAACTATAAGTCAAAATCAAATGAACACATCTACAACTTCATATTTATATCGCTGTTCGTTCTCATATTATAGGTAATTAATTGAAACAAGTCCAAAAATTACAAGTTAAAAATGCGTTTGTTAAAAAATTTGTTAAAAATATTAAAAAATTAAAATTTGGATACTCATAAGTTACAACCAAAAATGAACACATTTTCCCATTTTTTGCACAACAGAAATCCTGATATGTTTCGAATATTATTAAGGAATTTCATATTCATAACTCTGTTCATTCTAAAGTTGTTCAAAATAATTGAAACAAGTCCTAAAATTACGAGTCAGAAGTGTACATACATCGCCACATAATCCCATACAATTTTTATACTATTTTCTGTTGTAATGTTACAAAAATGTATTTCTTGTAAAAATTATCTTTTCGATTTTGATGATAGATTTAGCATACCTAAGGAAGACATTTTTGCACTTCATATGCAATTTAATTTATAACTTTATCCTTCTACGTTCTACAAAAATTAAATCTGTATAAATATTAAAGATCAATCTTAGATAATTTTTGATAGCAAATTTTTTTTTCACGACTGATAACGTCAACATAGTGAAAACAATTATGTATTTTATTTGAAGAATAAACTTTTCTGCTACATTAATATAAAATACGTCTTTACTTGTCAAGCATTTTACAAAAAATTTGAAGACTTTTGAGGTCTACTGTATTCTATATCATAACACAGCGTCATAATAATGAAATATCTCTGTAATCTATGTACGTATGTATATGTATATACACAGAAAGTAGAAATTTTTATAGTTTTTAATAAGTAACTTTTAATTTTATTTTTAATTTTTTTTTATTTTTGTTGGTTCATTATTTTTCATTATTTATCGATTCAAGGTCTTTGAATGTATTTCTTGAAGAATATTAGAGGTATTCACGAATTGTTGTAAGAGTGTAAAAAGTGGGAAAACATACACTCAAATCTTACACTATATTGTGAACGCACCATAGCAAACTTTGTATTGAAAGCAAGCAAATTAATAACATATATGTAAGTTAAAATATTTTAAAAATAAATTTAATCAAATTACTTTAACATATAGGGCCATATGTTCACCTAGGTATATTAGCCTGGTACTAAGGCCAGACCGGTAGCAAAGTTATTTCAGACCTATTGTGGCTTAAACTTTAATTAGTATGTTCGCATACGGATTACATTTTAACTTTTGAATATGACTGTACCTTGACTTGTACCTTTATTTTCATATAAATTTTGACACTTGCAAAGCTAACTAAAATAAAAATAAAAAAATTTGACACTTTGATATACAAAGTTTATATTATATATTTTATTTTTTTCACACAGTTGTCAAACTCAAGCTAATACACTATAATACACTAATACACTAATAACACTACTAACTGGGTATTACGACTGATAGTAAAATCAAAACTAATACGCATGTGAACATACAATTAAGACTAAGTTCAGCTAATACCTATGTAAACATATGGCCCTTAATGTCAGAATGTCATATACATACAATAGTAATATACACCTCATACAATGGGTTTCAGCATTGTAAATTTTTACAAGCAGTGTACGTAAAAATTACATTGAAGATGTTTACACTAGGTGTAGGATTGTACCTACGAGTTTACACCGTTTACAATGATACAAGACCAAATCGTGAATACCCTTACTGATTCATCATGACAGGGTGTTTATTTTACATTATATTTCAATAATATTATTATCGTTTAATAACACACATACGTATGTTATGTTATGTTTTGTATAGATGAAAGATATGAATGCAATAATAAATACCTTTGAAGGTACAAGTATACAATTAATGTATTTGTATTATTTGTATCTATTAAATGTGCATTTCTCAATAATAAAACTATACATACGAGAGTATATGTATAGTTTTATTATTTGTTTAAGAGGTGTGCATATTACGTACAATATACACGAGTAATGTTACTGGTATACACTGCTATAATATTTTACTCTTTTTGTTGTGTTTCCATATTCCTTATCTGTCAACAAAATCTTTGAGACCTTCAGTGTCAAACCTTGTATGGCATAATAGAGATGCATACATGCATACATAATCCATGTGTATATTTAAACTCGTATACTCGCGTATGTACTCGTTTATAATAATATTGCAAACATATAGCATTTGCGAGAAAGCATAAAAAGTATATTTATGTATTACTCACATTCGTATTTACAACACAACACATCATATGCATACCATCGTATTCGTATACAAAGTTGAACTATCGTTCTATATGTATATGTATATAGTAAATGTTTCTTTTTATTTTTCTGTTTTGTTTATTTTTATTGTTTAATTTTTTTTTTCATCTTTGAAAAATTAAGTAACAAGAACAATAGTTTTTTTCTTTTTTTTAAGTTGACTAATAACTAAAAATTTTATATTACATACTATAAATACAATATGTATATACGACTGTATATTATGTATTCAATACACTTATACAATGTATTGGTCTGTTAATACATCAATCATATTAATAGGCCTTCCTTCGATATTTCAATGCCTTTATGCAATTTTTCATATGATATACACATACATATATATAAATTACATACATATGTACATATGTACGAATACATAAGGTACGTGAATACATATTATGTGCATACATATATTCATATACAGTGGAACCTCTTGTTAAGTTGAATTCCTTAAGGTGAATAAAAAGCATTCTCATACCTTAACTTCAAATTCAAAAACCTCCATAACTCTGATTATAAGATCTCTGTTACTCGGAATTCCTTCATTATGTATTCGATTTAAAGGATTTCAGTGAACTTTTTCTTTCTATAATTATTATTATTTGTTAACAAATAAAGAATTATATCGACGTACAGATGAAAAGCAAATTAAGGGCAGAAAATGGCGTTGGATAGGTCATACTCTGAGAAAAGAAGATGAAGAGATATACAGAGAAGTCCTGAATTGGAACCCTCAAGAATAAAGGAGTAGAGAGAGACCTAGAAACAGCTGATGACGCCAACTAAAACAATACGTAGCAGACTTGAGAAAAACATGGACAGAAATAAAAGCTCTCGCCCTAAACTGTGTACGATGGAAATCATTCGATGAGATTCTATGCTCTTAAAAGTATCAAGAAACTTTATAAATAACTCGAAGAAAATGTATATTTGAGTTTTTTATTTCGAAGAAATTAATGTTTTTGTTTTATCAGATTTTCTTTTTGAAGTTTGTAAATAAATAAGTAGCTTCTACAATTCGAGGAAAAGATAAGACCACAGTAGAGTCATCATGTGTTCATTATAAATAGGTGTATAATTTTAGTTTATTGCATTATTCAATATTATATGTATTAATTATTACTTACATATTAATTTGTAAAATAGTTTATTAAAAGAATTTGTGCACTTTTTAAATTTCGACTTGAAATTGATTTACAAATTTCAGTACAGTTTTAGGTTTTAGTTCAGTGTATCACAGTTAAATTTATTCACATATGCATATCATATATCCGATGTGGAATAAAATACAAAACTACCTAAGAAATTTCACCTTCTTTCTTTACAAATTTGATAATCACTTTTGATTGTATATAAACAAACTGAATCTGAAACAAATTTTCTATTCATACATTTCAGTTCAATCTCTATTCAGTTCCAATACTTTCAGTCGTTTTAGAAAAACATCGTTGCCGACAATATTTGAAGGTTTCGAACTGTGACCGAAGAATTCTGAACTAAGACTAAATGGAGGATATGTGTGAAAAGTTGTATGTGAAATGCATTAAATATTGTAAAATCTCTGAAACGAATCTCTGAGGAGACTGAACTGAAATGTGTGAAAATCGACCTTTAAAGAAGTCCATATATAGTACACATTTATTTATATACGCGAGTATATTGATATAAAAATATACGCATAAATGTACAAAAATATGATGTAATGATTTTTAAATTTCTAAAAAAAAAATTAAAAATAAAAAATTGAATTAAAATGTGATCTTTTTTTTTTTTTGAAAACATTTTTTTTTGTATTTTCAATATTTTTTTTTCGAAATGCAATATTAAAAAAATTAAAGACCCTATCTGCATTTATATAGCTATGTACACATGCATATGCATGTATGATATATGTACAATTATGCGTGTGTGTAGATATGTAACATGTTAAACACCATACAGCTAATCATTGATCAAACAGCATCATCAAACAGATATTATTTTTTACATCTGTAAACTGACAATATACAATTATATGCTGCAGTTATATTTATAGTATTATTACAGCCACCTTTTTATTTCTATTTTCTTCAACTTTAACTATTATATACAAGTAAATGCATATATGTATATAGTATATATTCATTTCATTGTAAATTCATTTTTTTTTTTTTTTCGTAAAACTGCGGCTATAATTTACAAAAATTCATTTAAATAGATGCGAAGAGACAAAAAGAAAAACAAAGCCAAAATGAATGGTGTGAAAATTTATTTATTTATTTTATTTATTTTTTTTTTTTTTGGGAGGTGAAAGTGTCATCGTAATATCACAGTGCATCACAATAAATACTGACTGGTCATGGTGTGCAGTAATGTAAAATATTCACGAAAATAAAAAAAAATTAGTATAAATAAATAAGATTACAAAAATGTACGTATATATATTATATTACTGTTGTAAATGTTTTTGAAAAAGAAAAATCAAATCACAGAATTTTGAATAAAAGAAAAACCACAAAGCACATACATAATACATAAAAAATGAATAAATATAAATAAAAAAATCGACTACTTATAAAATGTATTAACTCATATTTCAAAATTTTTGAAAAAACCTCGTACAAAATAGCTCTCTATCTATATTCATGTAAAATACATACCTACACGCATACAAGCATATCATAGGGAAAGTTCACATTATACTTACATATGTACGAGTATGTGTATGCATATATATACCTGTAATATTTTTAAATTGAATAGCTATGGGAAATTCATCACAGGAATATAAGTATGTAATGTTGCGTATAGATAACCCATACATACTCGCATATTTTATATATTTTAAAAAATAATTAAATAATTATTTTATTGAAATTAAATAAATTTGGCTTTTCAACATTACATAAAAGTCGGGTATGTACTTTATGTCGATTGATCGAACAATCGATGATTTGAATTTGAAAAACAGAAGCTATGTGCCAGTATAGCGTGGATGTTAGATCATAAAAATTCATTCTATTTAAACTAAATTTTAGACTAGAGTCCTTCAAGGTGTATAGTTAAGACTTCTTTTAGAAAGTTTTACCGTATTTTCTAACTCGAGTTACTGAAAAAAATAGGTATCTATATTTTTCGAAAAAATGTAATCAGGGAATTACCTGTCCCTGGAAAATATACAAATATGACTTTTGTCCAAAACTTACAACATTTATAAAAATGTAGTCAAGCAAATTAAATACAAGTAAAAAAATTTATTAATAAATATGTATTTGGAAAACCTCGACAAATCATTTCATTTAAATGCAGCAAAGGTAAGAACAAGTGAACCTACTGTTCAGTATACTATCAAAAAACTGAAGGAACATCAGGCAGTTGCTGACAAGCCTAGAACACGCCATCCGAAAGACACTACGGATAAGAATAAAAATGATGCGGTCTTGACGTCCATTGAAAACAATCGCGACATCTTAACTGGTGATGTGGCTGAAAAACACGTACTAAGTGCAGCAACAGTCTATCGAATCAATCAACGAAATGAAGCTTTTAAGAAGCAGAAAAAGACAAAAAGGACCCCGGAACAACAGAAGGCTATTATGAGAGTACGGGAGCTCTATAAGTGGTGGAATGAGCGACCTTACTGCTGTTTGGTGATGCATGAAGAGTCGTAATTTAAACACGATTTTTAAACACGTAGAAAACGCTATTTGGAAATCAGTCCTATTCTGTCCATGATTGATTTGATGTCTAGAATATCAAAAAACAATTTCAATAGAAAAATACGGTCCAAAAACATTAGTGTGGCAAGTGATTCGCCAATGTGGACTTTGATCAAGACTTTTTTTTTGCAGAATGGACAATTAACAGCGAGGTATACACAAAAGACTGCTTGCATAAGATATTTCTCCCACTTTTACGAAGACACAAGGATAGAACGATTTTTGGCCTTATTTCGCGACCACTCATTCATTCAGGAGAAGCAATGAGCTGGTATACAAGAAAGAACTTAATCTTCCAAACGTTCCAGAACTTCGATCAATAATTGAGAGTTTTTGAGCTACAGTAAAAAATATATTAAGCAAAGATGGAAAAGAAGGAATGGAGGAATTTAGAAATTTATTGACATCGCATCCCGTAGGTTGGAAAATAGAATTATCAAAAATTTAATGGTTCATGTTAAAAGAAAATCAAGACTTTTTAAAAATAATAAATTAGCTTATACTATTGACACACTGCAGAGATAAGGCATTGTTATCTCAAATGGTTTGTCTATAACCTGGTATGGGTGACACATTTAAATTGAGGTGAACTGAGGTTAATTTGAGATAAATTTAAACATTAATTCTTTTTCATCTAGTCAGCATGTTAACTGAGATTTGGTTTGACAGTTTGTTTAAATATAATATATATGTAAAAAAAAAAATAACACAAACATCAAAGATGACTGAGTTCGAACTTGGTTCACAAGATAACTTAGTTCTAGAAACTCGGTTAACTTAACCGAGTTCTGAAAGTCGGTTATCGCAAAGATAAACCAGAAAACTGAGATAACCATGGTTTATTTCTGCAGTGTACTGTGTAAAAAAACTATATTCTTTTCGCGTCACAAGAAGTAGGATTATAGGCGCGTTTTTCTCATAGAATGTCAGATTTTCTGGTAGGCTTACTTTTAAAGTTCTAAACCTATATTTTTTCTTTATACATTTACCATACTATCATTTAAAAAGAACATTTTCGCATGGAATATTTTTTTACTGTGATTTATAAAATTTTCTCAAAACGAATATGTCACTTTCATACTGTGCTTATTGGCGCTCCCGAGATTTGGCTCCCGTTTTAGTGAACCATTTCAAACTATAAAAAAACCGGTTATGGGGTTCAATATACATTATACATGCGCATTTTTCTTTCGAAGACTCCTAGTTTATCTTGTTCAAGTTAAGATATTTGTTTGCTCATTATAATTTGAATTTAATTTTCCTTTTTTCTTTAACTTGAATATCTATTTACCCTTGTATACATATTACAATTAAAGGTAAGTGTATGTTAAGTTTCAGTTAAAGAATTTTGTAATTTTGAGGTTTTGCAATACACATGCTTATACATATTTAGTTACACTTACGATTATGCATGTAACATAACATCAATTACTACTACATATTTGAATATAGGTTAAAAAATTTGGTCTAATGAGTGCTTGTATATAAATAGTAATTTACATGCATTCATAAAATCAATCTGGGAGAAATGTCAAATTGTGTTTTTTAGTATTGTCGAAATATAATAGAAACAAAGTAGACTATACGCGTGTTGTTTAAAATGCATGCACAATATGATATGCGACTACTTTCTTCGCATATTTCAATTTGTAGAGTTAAAACGATTATAAAAATATGCGCGTTCTTGCATTACTAATAGCATCCAAATCCAATATATCGAAATGCATGTATTTATAATTCGACATATTAATATCTCAACTTGGATTAAAATTCAATATGCATACTATTTTCGTATCTCATCGCATCATCATTCATCATCATTATTATTATTAAATGAAATTTTTAATGTTGTCTATGTACTAACTTTTACATTATGATATCTATGTATATAGTATGTACAATGTACATATGTATCTCACTATACTAATTTATATTATATTATTTTCATATCATTTTAGTTCTTATCTCATAGAGTTAGTACATACTTATTATAATTATACTTATTGCTCTATATTATTACGCCACATTTTAATCATTTATACGTAAATTTAATATTTTATTTTAATTTTATTTCATATATGTATGAAATTTATAATTCTTTATAAATTTCTCAAAATATACAATAAACCAGTTCATATAATGTATACTTATTATGCATATTTATACTTATGTATGCATTAAGTGTATATTATAATACTCGCCAAAACAGATGGCGAATCTGTCCGCATGTTGTGTTAGTAAAATTTTTGTATACGGATATGATTTTGATCTTAAGCTTAAGAAAAGTTTTATCGTCTACCGTCTACTTTCTACTAGAAATCTGCACTCGAGCATATTATGTACGAAACACGTTTTGTTTGTTCACATTTGCTCACATGCATTGCTAGTTGGTTGAACTGAAGATGCTCCGATTATTTCTACACTATACGACGTGTGCGAATTTATACTTTTTCTTACTTTTCCCTCAAATTTCCTGACTTTTCCCTTTGTTACTTTTTTAGGTGTGCGAATTCAATTTATGCAATTTACGTCAACTTTAATTAAACAGGAAGCTGTTATCAAAATTTGTTTTCAAAAATTGTCGTTTGAATTTTACTATTTATAAAATTCATTATTTTATTCTTTTTAAAATTATTATTCTTGATTGAAAATTCAATGTTTACCATTTTTTTGTCCATTTTTTCCATTTTTCCATTTCCATTTTTTTTATATTTCTTGGAATTTTTCACAGATAATTTTTTCAATTTTTAGCATTTAAATTTGAATAGTTGAGATAAACACCTTTTTCAATGAACAAAACAAAGTAAGCAACTGTCAAATACAAGTCTACTATTTTTCTTACTTTTCTTTGGTATTCAACAAAGTAAGTAAGATTCTCAGTTCGCCCACAGCCATAATATTATTTTTAATTTTGTGAATGTGTTAGTATCTTTTCTTCTGTGCATGTTAAATTAGTAAATTATGCATTCACCGTCTGTTTTGGCTATATCTATACGAGTACGAGAAGTTATACATTTTAGTAATAAGTAATAATCATACTTTTCCCACATGAGTAAAATCGTATAATGTTATGTAAGTAGCTGCAGCTACATTATATGCTCGTATTTATTACATTTTGCAAAAATATCTAATCATCTAACATACGTAAATATTTAAGCATAGATAAATGTATGTAATGTTTTCGGATATTTACATACTGATGCTATATACCATCTAACTACATATGTATATACATAATTGCATATACTATCGTTTAGTAAAATACATATGTATAATATAAATAATAAGTAATGATGTATACAAATTCAATTTGATTTTCTATGTTTATTACGCTCGAAAGTAAAAACAGAGAATTCATTAAAAATTAACAGACTTTAAAATTCCTTTCCTTTAGATCGCAATACGAGTGTATATATGTATAGATATATGCACCATGTAATGTAATGTACTACGTACTATATAGTACTCTAGTACCTAGTACATTATTTATGTACATATATTGTAATTTTGTATACATTCTTGTTAATTTCTCGGTATAATCATAAAATACATGAGTGATCTTTAGGTAAAGTTGAACTTTTTTTTTTCACTTATAATCTCGTAAAATAAATTTTAAAGTTATTATTCTACTGTTGTTATACACATACTCTTTGTAAGTATATAATATGGGAGTATGTATTTTTTTTTTCTTATATAGGTACTTATTCACATGTGTATGCATCTACATATGTAATAATGTGCATAATCGCCTTTGCACATATAATAACAAAATAGTTTTTGTTACATATTAACTGCGCATATAACATATAATATATAATATAATAATTAATGGTCAATTTAATATCACAAAATTTCAAGGTAATTAAACCTTTTGTGACATTATGGGTGTCTGAACTTATAAAAAATAAAAAAACAAACAAACAAACCTCTAACCAAACCATATAAAATGAATAATTTCTCATTAAGTACTACTACTTTATGTGTATTTGTCTTTTATTTTTTTTTTGTGTTTTACTTTATGTCATGCCTTTGTATTTTTCTTATTATATTATTTTTTTTAATAGAAAAAGATTTTTTTTTAATTTTTTTATAATAGCCGTTTGATAAAAATTATGAACAAACTTACATAAACATACTCGGACTTGTATTAAGTAAAAAAAAATGTTATGTACGTTTGTATATTAACTTAAAATTTTTAAGAATGGAATGTAGACAATTTTATTTTTACGAATCTGAGAAAAATAGGTATAATGTATAAAAAAATTCAAAACAACAAATTCATACTATAACTATGTGTAATACAACATACTCGTACCTGTAAAATGCATAATTTTTATTATCCAACTAAAATGAAATTAAAAAAAAAAAAGTAAATAAAAAATGAAACAAAAAATATATAAAAAAATAATGTTACCTTCATCATGTTCAGCTTGCAACATTTTTCAGATAAAAATAATAATATGTAGTTGATTGTGTATGTGTATGTGTGCACGGGTATGTGTATGTAGATATAGTTTTTATATAGGTAAACATATAAAATATGTATATTTTAAAATGTGTGTAGATATATGATTTTTTTTTTTATTTTCTTACTGCGTTTTCGTGGCGGGACTGGTTTTACAGAATTCTTTAATTTTTTGTTGTTTTTGTGTTTAATTTTTTTTGTTCAAATTAGTTTTTATTTATTTTTCTTAAATTTGTATAATATACATACATACATAAATACTGTTGTTGTATATGCACATAAGTATCGCTAGTTAAAATACAGTCAGCAAATCAGAACTTTTTGAAAATGAGGTTCGAACAAAAAAAAAAAAAATGAAGAAAAATTAAAATTCATAAGAAAAAAATCAAAATAAAAACAAAACGAAAGGAAAAAAAACTGGTAAAGATAAAAAATTTCACCATTGAGGAATAGAAGTTTATATACATAAGTAAACACGTAGGTACATAATGTGTATATAGTTCTACATATTTACATATTTTACATAAATACATTATATTATCTCCTAAAGTTTGAGTATAACTATAGATATGTACTTATATTGGACACAAAAACTAATAATGAAGGTAACCCATACAAGTCGAAAATTCTCATATAATTTATGTATTTCAATTATAAAGTACATATATATTATCTCTATATACACACATAATGTAAATATATGTATGTATATAATGTTATTATACTTAGTATATGCATACATATACTGATGCGGAGAGCAAGAAAATTATGTAGCAAAACGAAAAATAAAATTAAAAAAAAAATAAAAAGCAAAATGACATAAAACTGAAATATTGAAAAAAAAAAATAAATAAATAAAAAGAAAAAGGAAAATAAATTAATAAATACGAATTTTATGAATCATCAGAATGAACAGAAGTTTTGAAATATGTATGTATGTATGTAGTAGGTAGTAGATTTGGTTCGTTTAGATACAATACATAATTTGTGCATATGTGCGTACAGTATACCTATACTACATTAAAATTGAAGTTCATGGAAAATTATAAATTTATCATTATACATATTTGATTGAAAAAAAAAAAAATTAAAAATAAAAATAAGAGAAAAACTAAAAGCAAAAAAATTTGAAAATGATAAAATTGAAAATTCATTCTTTTCAACATAATTCTGAATATAAAATCTAATTTACATGCACGATAGAAAAGAAAATGTAATGAAATTACCATACTTATTATGAACAAAATAATGTATTTACAGTGCTACGAAAAAGTTATGAGGCAAAACAACATTCATTATGTACAGAAACTATGTAGGAGAGTTTGTTGATTAAGTGGTAGAATAACTTTCTTATTGATCTTGAAGTTGCACGAGTTAATGCTAGGGACATACTAGAGTTTAGAAACTTTCTAAACCTGTTTAAATAGATAAACTCCTTGGTTTGTCCGCAATCAGCTTGGATAAATCCGCTCAGACGTGATTTAGTCTAAACCAGTTAATGCAAGTAACTACTTAACTCCATGGTAAAAACTCGATGAGAGATTTTTTTTGAACATACAACTAATGACAACTAAATTAGTTATCGATCTGTCAATACGAATTCTAAACTAAAAGCTTTTTCTAAACTGGTTTAGCTAAATCTAAAACGAGCTTTTTGACTTTCAGCATTATAATTTTCAATTTTTCCTTGCCTGTTTCAAACTTTGATTATCTCTCATTTGAGTTCATTCAACTTTGAATAAATATCAACTTTTTGAGAAAAAAACTTAAAAACAACTCAGTGCTTCACAACCAATTTCGGTGATTAAACCTAGGTCCAAAAATTGACTGTTGTGCTATGAAACGTCTTATACTCAATAATTATTTGTGTTTTTTGCATTTTACAATTTTGTTGTTTTCATCAGTCTGAAATCTTTATGTTCCACATCCTCGTGCTCATGCCGTTTTCATTTTTACAGTTCACCTATATTCATCCGCAGCCAAACCTTGTTGTTGTATTGTATGACGTTTATGCAATATGCAACAAAATATTTTATATTTTTGTCTCCTTTTATCTTGTACATTGTCTAATTTTACTGTGTCAAATATTATTTTAAAAATCTTTCTTTCAAATTTAAGTAAATATTCTTCATAAATGTTTTATGAGTATTCACACCAATTTACATATTCTTGTTCCTCCTCAGTATTACATCCTACGATATACCATAGCTTTTTTCAAAACTTCCATCCATTCTGTCTTATGCTATGCTACACTTTCGTAATTTTTGATGTTCATCTTACTGAGATCATCCTCCACCGCTTTTAGCTAACTTTTCCTTGGTCTTTTTTGAACCAGATAATGTTTGCAACAAATATTTTCTTTGTATCTCTTATCACAGATATTCATTTGAGGTTTATCTTATTCTTTAAGCCTTTATACATATATCTAATTACATCCACATACTATTATGTATTTACTTACATTAAAAAAGTTTCACATGTAAAACTGACACATGTTCGAATTTATTTTATTGATTTTCGTATGTAATTATGAATTTTCATCGTATGAATTTTTGAGAATTTGAAATCGCCTAGATAGTACTTTTCAAATGGAAGAGACATTATTAAAATTATATAGTGGGTTTAAGCAAAAACACTAGAATATATTCTAGTGTTTTTGGTTTAAGGAATGTTAAAAAAATTTCGTTACTGAAAAGATCCAAAATTTAAATTGTACTGCGATTGGAATTGACAAGCTTCTATGCTGTATTCTTAAAAAAATTTTTTAATTAACATCGCGAATCACTAAAAAAATGTAACAAAAAACCAAAACCAGAAAAAAAAATCGATAAACAATTATAAGAAAAAAAATATTGTTTTATTTTCACAAGTAGTACTCTTGCACATATACAGTCAAGGCCAAAAAAATTTTGAACACTTGATTTTTAGATTTTTTTATGAACTACTAGTGTGAATATAAGATAAAACTAATAGCAGATTAATAACAATTAACCTTATTTGAAATATGCAATATATCTTGTTACAAAAATTAAGATTCTTCATATATTTTGCTATTCCATTTTTTAAAAATTCATGAATTTTTAGAAAAAGGCAATAATTAGGTGTTAATATTGAATTAGCAATAATATTTAGGTAACGCCTTATCTGCTATCTAAACAAAAATTCTGGTTAGTTGAAGCAATGACAAAAAAAACAGAACACTTTGAGAATGTTTTAAAATATTATTTTTATTTGATATAATGGTTTGCCTACATAGTTAAATTAATATTTTGTATATTTCCACCTCTTATTTGAATAACCAATTTTACTCTTTCTGGCATTGATTCGTAGTATTCCACAATCATATTTTGTGTATTCTATTAGCAATGTGACATTCAATAAATTTTATTCAATAAAAAAATCTAAAAATCAAGTGTTAACATTATTTTGATCATGACTGCATGTACGTAAATATAAGACGAATGCATGTTGTACCTACGAGTTTATGACACATGTGTTTCTTAGTTTATACATTTTTTCATTATAATTTTTTTTTCTTTTTTTTTGTTTTCGAAATTTCATATTTTTTTCCCTTCATTTTACTTATTTTTTGTTCATATTTATGTAGATACGTAATACTACATAAATTAATAACACTAGTTACATATATACATGCATATTAAGTATACATACTCTGTTTTTTATTATTCGACCTTGATTATCTCATATTACATGTGAGCCTCTATAAAAATATGTTATGTACTTATGCATATATGTTCGAAAAATTAAAATACAATGCACGAAATTTGATATAACGATTAACTGTTATTTTATTTGAGCTTAAATCGATATGAAAGAGATGATAATTGACATAGGCAATATATTGTGTCCATACTTACCTTTAAATAATTAAAAAAAAAGAATGAAAGGAAAAAGAGAAGCTCATTAAAGTTTCAAGAAATTTAACTTACAGGCATTTGTGTTAAAAATTAAGGTAGCGTTCTCATGAGATGCATGCATCGCGATGCAAAATTCTGATTGGTGGAATACATATACTCTTTTCTTCACATGCTATTGCTATATCATTTACACCATTGAGATACAAATTTGTAATAAGGAAATTGTCCTAATTGAAGATGCATGCAGCTTCTCTCTGTCAAAATATTAGCTATTCTTTTTTGTTTTACATTTTGTGTTTTATTAAATTTTTGGTTAAATATTGAAAAGTTTTTTTTTTTTTTTTTTTTTTTGAAAATTGATTGATCTAAGTGACATTTGCGACAATTTTTTTTTTTAATTTGGAGCGAATAAGTTTAATAACGATAGTTTTCCAGAAGATGCAAAATGTATAACGAATATTACCGAAAATGTGACGAGGTTAAGCCGAAATAAATTTTGCATCGCGATGCATGCATCTTCATGAGACCGTACCCCAATTTAATATTCCCTCAACAATCTATGCGTCTACTCTATATATACACCGTTATCAATTGGTCGTAAATTTCTCATGGTAATTCATATCATTGTTCTTACATTCAAACAAACAATTAATTCGTTTCTATAATTGAAAATAATAATTTTCTCCGATATACGAATAACTCTATATATAATTTGAGTCTTATTTCATTTTTTTGAAGACAATCTGATCCATATAACATGAGTTTTCTATAACGAAATTTTATAATTGATACTCTTTTGCCCAATTCCATAGTGAAATCTTAAGCTCAGATTAAAGTTTAAACTTCTGCATGTTTTAATATTTTCACAGTAGTAGCTTCAGTCTTAAAAACTGCTTATCCAATAGACTTGAGCCATAGTTTAGGCCTTTGCAGGTTTAACTAAGCTCAGTCCTCAACTTCCACTGCGGTTTTTCAAATAAATTTTGTTTAATTAGAATTATGTATCTGATCATCGTCGCACATTTTTTGTGCTTTGCTCAAATTTAATTAATTGTATTAAATGCATTTATCTGAGTAATTGATAGAGGATTGTCGCTGTTTTGTCTCAATTTGGTACTTCCAAAAGGGCGATTTAACTTTGCCCTCATACTATCATTCTATCGTGTTTTCTTTATTTTGTTTTTGCCTTAGGATTACTGCATAGACTTTAAACACAATATCTCTTTCATTTTGCCATCTTCTATCAATTATTCAATCAAATTTTATATGTAAGCTCATTTCAAAATAGATATTATACCACATAACACATTATTTTAAATAAATTTTTTTTTCCAATTATGTACTCCGATTTTGAAATTTTGATTTATTATTAAAGAAAATCCATATGGAAGTGTTATATAAAATTATGATGTTCTGTATAAGAAATTTTGTATTAAACTGAACTGAAAGTGAGCTAGTATTTTATGAGACGTTTTTTTCTTTAATTTTCAAATACATAATTTTATTATTAATTTATATCATAACGTCATCTATAGAGTAGAAATTTATTTTTCAATTATCATTTATGTATATGTTTGTTAGCAATTAAATTTTTAATTAATTTTTATAATAAATTGTGCAATTAATAATCAAAAAAATTAAACTGTCAAGTAATAGTTGTATATAATATATAAATCATTACACTGTGGTGAAATTTTACAAAAATTTACAATCATTCATTTCAATGAAGATTTCTAAAATGGAGGTAGTAAATCTTGCAATTGGAGGAAGCATCTGTTTTAATGAAGTGAACATTTTGCAATATCAATATTTTTATTCAATTGTTCCATGTCTTTTTTGAAATCCATAGAAATTAAGTGAATATTTTATTCTGGTAACCATTAAATTCAGTTCGTTTCCAATATCTTTATTTCATATTGTATGTATGTACAAATGATTTATGCACATATGTTTTATCATTACAATATTGGCACTGAAATCAAATGTATTTTAATCTAAGTGAATAGTTTTTAATAATTTTTTTTTTTGGTTTTGAATTGTATTGTTTTCTTGAGATACATAAAATTAAAATCTTAGACATGAAAACAATGATTAAACAATTTTCAATGATCCAAGAATCGATAACACAAAAAAAAAAGGGAAAATTACAAATTTTCATGATTTTCACTTTTGTAAAAAAAATATTCATCCGACTATAAACAGTTTCATTCTGTTTCATTGCAAATGTTTTATTTACCATTGAAAATATGTGTATGTATGTAAATAGGCCTACGATAGACCAATTTATGTAGATCAATATATGGCTAACTTAGGGTGACCGGAAATAAGGCCGAGTGAAATAAAGCCACTTCGGTTTTATTACCTTTTCAAAGTGGAAATAATACACTTTCTATGTGTCTGTGCATTTGTAAAAGGTAAATTTGATAATGTGTGTATGTCTGTATAGAAAATTCTTAATGTAATTAACAATTAACATAACATTTAGAAATAAAATAAAGTGGCATTATTCCTCTTTCATATTCGACTGTATTTCCACTTTGAAAAGTAATAAAGCCGAAATGTCAAAAATTTGTGATTTCGGCGTTATTTCCACTTTGAAAAGGTAATAAAGCCGAGGTGGCTTTATTTCACTCGGCCTTATTTCCGGTCACCTAACGTAGTGCCTTTACAGATTCTACGAATCTCAGAGCTGTACCCCACCCATATTCGAATAAATAATTACAACTTCTCTAGAATAAACCCCCAAATAATAACATGAAAAATGCTAGAAAGTAAAGTAGAAAGTAAAAGATCGGTTGGCAAACCTAAGAAATGATGGATAGAAGCTGTTCAGCAAGGTGCAAAGACATTGGAAATTAAGAATTGGAGAAATGCAGCACAGCGTAGTGAAAAGTGACGACTACTTCTGTGGGGGACAAAGACTCGATATGGATCGCAGCTCCATTGATGATGATGACACATGACTAACGTCAATCCAAACCGAAACATTATGAGACTTAAATGAGGAGTTATCGTAAGCAGGACAGAATAATGTGGGGGAGAAATGAAAATTAGAAGGAAAGGTTCGAAGTTGATACATACATATGTGACAATCTACCAAAGAAGAAGAAGAAGAAGATAATAAAAATAAGAATTTATTCAGTGAAAAATTTTTTACTTGTACGTTTTTTTTAACGCAATTTAAGGTTTCTCAATATTTACAGAACTTTAAACATTTTTTTTCTGAATTTTTAATATGATACCACCTATGATACTTTATACGAGGGCTGTATAAAAGTTTTTGTTATTTTTTGTCATAGTATGAATATGAGTAATGTAAATTAAGGTGAGTGTATTATATACATATGTATATTAAATATCTTTAATGCGTACGGAAGTCAAAATGAGAAATTACAATGAGTTTAAAGAATGTGAACTTTAATTTCAGTTTAATATTGTGTTTCTTTTTTTTTCGTTTTTTTTTGTCGGATTTGTTAACGATTACACATAAAACTATACTGCGTGTATTGTATATACTCGTAATCAAGCAGCTATATATTAGTTATCCTATATAAGCAAGCATTTGATTCTAAGGAATTTTTTTTTTCATTCTCATACAATATACACAAGTAAGTAAGTATAGTACTCCTTTTGTACATACTCGTATACGTAGTTATGCGAGTATGTGTTATATGTATGTTGTTTATTCCGAAGTATAACACCTGTACTGTTAAAATGTGTAATTATGCGTGATAATTATATCAACCAGAAAAATATATAAAATAAAATGTAACGTAAGTACTTATATATATGCATAGCCATTTCATCGTAATATAAACTCAATCGATTTGTAAAAAATGTGTATCATGTATGAAATTCGATTCGGTTCTATATTTATATGTATATACGTACTAGTACATATACATATACATAAATGCATATGTAGAATATTCTGTAAAATCATTTAAAAGTAACAAAATACTTATACATTCCTTTTTATTTTATTTGTGTATTTTTTTGTTTATGTTTTGTTTTTTCTTTTGTTTAATTTTTAAATTTTTCAAAATTTTTCCTTTTAATTTTTGAAATCGGATGATGTAAAAATTAATTTAAAAATTTTATTTTTACCAGTTGTAGATATAGCCAATTTTTTTGAATATATACCGCTCCTGTTTTTTATATTTTGGAAAATTTTTAATCGAACATTATACATACTCATACATTTAAAATGGGTGCGTATATGGCCGGGTATATGTCCATATAGAGCATTATCACAATTTAAATGAGTCACCACCGTGTAATTAATTAAAAATCAACCATCATGAACTTATTATATACTCCGCAATACTAATTGAAAATAAAAATCATATTATAGTACAAATAAATATATGGTTGTGAATGGATGTACATATATATGTATACTAGCACACAGCTAGAATAATATTATATATTATGTAAAAATATTAATTATTTTAACTAATTCTCATATTTTTGTTTTATATCCGTAATAGTTCGGTAATAAATTTATTAATTTTTTTTTTATTTTTGATTTATTTATAAATATTTTTGCATGTAATATATGAGTACATTACATATGAGAAATAATATAAAGTGAAAAGATTATAAATTTTTCAATTAAAAATGAAATTTCTAATCTCAGTATTAAGTATTATTGCCATCACTACACTCGTATAATGATGGAAATATGAATAGTCTCACTATACATATTCAATATGTCATGATCAACATTGATACTACAGCACACTTTCCGAGCTACGGCCTTCTGTAGAATACTCTTCCAAGTGTCTTTGCCAAATGTCTTGTTCTTGCAATCTTGAATTTCTATTTTTGTTCCCTCTTCGAAACTGGACAATGAATATAAAGCTGATAAAAAACTGCTTGGTTAGGCTGGAAAAAAGAAGACCGAGAAGAATTTTCGGTTATACATAAGAAGACAATCAGTTAACATAAAATAACTTTTTTTTTTTAATGGGGCTATTAAATTATCGATTTTTTTTTTGTTTTTTCTCAAGGAATTAGTAATTTTAATAGTATCATCATTATCATCATCATCATTATCAATGACGCTGAAGCTCATATCGAGTATGGTCCTTCACCGAAGTGATCTCTATAGAATTATTTTATTACTATAATCAATGGGTCTTCAGTTTAACTTGGATTGCAAACCACTCCGAGCTGCTGGTAGAGAAACAAACTCTCAAACATGATAAGGATAAGGCTTAAGGCGAAGTCACAATAAGCCCGTTCCGTCTCGTCCCGTTCCGTTCCGACACGTTTCAAAACATACCTGTTATAATAAAACGGAACGGTATATAGTAAATTTGAAAGCTAATATTGAAAATTTATATGGAAATAGGTTATGTTATCCGTAAAAAGTTGAAATTTGTTCAACTTCAACGTTTCGTACCGTTCCGTTCCGTCAATCGTAACAGCTTTTCCGTCAATCCATATAAATAACATGAAAATGTCAAATATCCAACTTTTTTTCTTTTTACGGAACGGGCTTATCGTGACTACGCTCTTAGACTGATTTATTATTAGATTGATGTAATGCTCTAAAACAGGCCCACACACTGTGATGATACACGACATTTTTTCACAATACAATCTTTTCCTCTTTTTCCAATGTATGGACGAAATTGAGTTCACAAATGAGGAAAGCTCTATGGAAAGCTTAAAGGAAAAATATTGTATCGTGCGTGACGAAAAAAAAAATTATGCTGATATTTGATTTATCGTGACAATTATTTTCTTGAAGTGTATCGTGAGCGTATTTGGATGATTTAAAGATACAATCTCTTTCTCTTGAGCTTTCCTTCACGATAAAGATTGTCGTGATCATGAATAGTGTATGGCCATCATGGCCATGTCCACTTTAATAATAGTTTATGTTATTTGTTGTTAGTAAATATACCTTATTAGCATTTCTTAGCTCTTTTTCTAAGCAAGCTGGTATTCATTGAAAAATGAACCTTGAGAGCAATGAAAGTTTGAAATAGGCAACGAAAAATTGAAAATTATGCCATGGGCAGGGACCGAATCTACACTTTCGAGATCATTAACCACTTTAGCCAGGAAAAAATGCATTGAATCTATTCATATTTCCATTACTATTGCTAATATTTTTTAATATTATTTCTTTTTCTTTATTATTGTATTACATCAATATACATATATACACTTGCATGTACATATATGTATATACAATAATTTAATTATTAATTTATAACATATTTTTGTTAATGTGTTTTTTTTTTTATTATAATAATTTTTTATTTTTTCATAATTGATTTTTTTGCATATATATGTACATACATATACATATTATATGTATATGAACATAATTATTAATATGTAGTATTCGTGTATGTATATACATATACCTATATGTATGCATGTACAATGACATTATCGTTTATTTCAATTACTTAAATAAGTATATGTACTATACATTTTTTTACATATGTACATATTTACATTTATACATACGTTTTATTATTATAATTTTAATAGTTTCAGATAAGAGAACATATTGAAAAATTTTAGAAAATTAAAATGAAAAATAAAAAAAAAGAAAATTAATTAAAAAATGAAATGAAATAAACAAAATAAAAAATATACTTATGGGTATATAATTTATTACAAATTTAGAGGATTGTTCTTTTTGTAAATTTATATGTATACCTACTTGCATATAAATCGACATATGGTCTATACAGTATTTTTTAATTAATTTTTATTTTTTATTTTTGCAAAACGTCCTAAGATACTATATGCAACATTTAATAGTAATAGTAGTCGCAATAGTAGTAACGTGTACATATTATAGACAAGTTCAACATTTAGGTATTACATACGTACGAGTATACAAAAGACTTCTATATATACTGTTACTTATAAATGTACTTGCTTATTGGTAAGTCATTTATATAGACACTTCTAATATATAAAATAGAAGACTTTAAATTTCATAATTCAATTCAATTTGGGATTTTGGTGATTTCATTATTCATTATCATCATCATCATGCATCATCATCTCCATTAATATACTGGTATGCAAATATACATATTCGTGAATACATTTTTTACACATATTATTTATATAAATTTACAAAAAATAGAAGTTAAAGTGTGTGATTATAATTATTATTATTGTGACGCGTATATGCAGTGTTTTACTTTTTAATATTCATTTTAAGATGATAGCACTCTATGTCAGAGGCTATATATACAAGTGCTTGAAAAACATATAATATTTACATAAAAAACTTACAAACATCCGTATATACACGTATACATAAATATTACATTTTTTAATAAGAAAAATAATTTTTTTTTCCTTTTAGAAAGTTTATTAAACACGATTTCATTCAATTTTAAAATATTCTAATATCTAATATCTAATATGTATTTTTTTTTTGTTTAAAAATAGATTTAAAAAAGAAGTATACAAACACACAAAAAACTACATAAATAAAGTAAATAAATAAAATTGTGATTTTCTTCAATATCTAGAAAAAAAATCATAAAAAAAACCAAATATGTACATATATGGTGATTCTATTTTATGAGTGATCGCGATCGTGTTTTTTTTTTTTTTTTGTTATATATGTATATACAGACATACTCGTATATTTGGTTGACTTTTTCTAGTTTCTATATAGTAGTTTGATTTTGGTGTTTTTTTCATATATTTTTTTGTTATTGCTATGGTATAAATGCGATATGTATTGGTAGACAAAAAATAAAAATAAAAAGTCAAAAATTGAATCTTAATAAATTAAACACATTACACATACATACGTGCATATGAGAATATATGGAAATGAAATAAAAATATACCTGAAAATGTGCATTTTGATAAAAACATAGAATTTTAAACATATATGTACGTATATACGAACGATTAAATAAAAATAATAATAATAATAATAAAAAAGATTGAGAGACAAAACTTTAAAAAACAAAGTAAAAAAAAAAAAATTGAAAAGATTGAGAAAAACATTTTCAAAAATATACAGAGCTGATAGTTGCTACTAGATATAAATGTATGTATTTATGTCGAAAATTTATTAAAAAAAAATTATTAAAAAAATATGAAGAAGAATCGGAACACAATCAAAGGTACAGAAATAAAATACGTACTTACAAATACATATATACAAAATCTTATATAAATTTTTAGTTGTTTTCTGTTGTTGCTTTTGTTATTATTTTTGGTATTTTTATATCTTCTTCTGTAGCATTATTATTTTGAAACATTAACAAATGACCTTAAAGTGAAAGTTTAACATTCTACACGAAATATTTTTTTTTCATTTATTTTTTATGGATAGATATAATATATACATATAGTATTATAAAATATATATAAGTATTATTATTATTATAAGCATACATACTTACATAAATATGTATATATTTACGTATAAATAAAAATATGGTATACCTATATACATTGAAAAATTAAGAAAAAAATACAACACATAAACACACACTTGGAACATATATACATACATATTTAAATTTATCAATAATGATGTGCATCATATAGTGCATTTTTATGAACGTATTAATATCATCATATTATTCAAAAAAAAAAAAAAAAAATTATCAAAAAATATTTTCTTTTCTGGCGCTTATCTTAAAATTTCTTGTTTTTTGTGATCATCATTGTTAATCTTTTCAACTGAAAAATTAATCAAATTTCTTTTCTTTTTGTTGTTTGTGTGTGTATAAGTTTTTATGTGTCGTTTTTTTTTTTTTTAATTTTCATTTTGCATTTTATACATTTACGAATGGAATATGTTTAGATATTCGTATATACGAAATAATATTTGTTTTATGTTTGTGTGCAGTGCTGCAACATAATTCGTATATTATATTACTCATATACTATATGTACTATGTTTCCTTTTTTTTTTTGTTGTTTATTGAAATGATAAAAATTATGATATTGATGATGAAGAAAAGTGAAATTTCGGTCTTAATATCAGGGAAAAAAACCACACAAACACATACACACACACACACACAAGAAAATGATGACAGTAGTATAATATATGTAATTGGAAAAGAAAGAAAAAAAGACAAAAAAAAATAATTTTTTTCTTCTATCCACGCTATCCATTCCTATCCATTTGCATTACATTATTTAGTTGCGGTTGATTTTATTTTTTAATTTATTGAAAAAAAAAAAAAAAAATCACAAAAGATTACAAAAAAATAAAAAAAAAATAAAATAATTTTCTTCAAATGAGGAAAAGTTCATATACACAATCGCGATCGCATTAAACTATACCACCCGTAAGTGAAGATACTTTCTCTCTCTCTCACTCAATCTTCATCGAATTGTTTCCACTCACACCAATTATTGCAATATT
Organism: Villa cingulata; assembly: GCA_951394055.1. Taxonomy (NCBI): domain Eukaryota; kingdom Metazoa; phylum Arthropoda; class Insecta; order Diptera; family Bombyliidae; genus Villa; species Villa cingulata. Next base: position 17,274,565 of record OX596017.1, read on the forward strand.
TCTTCGATAGTGGGTATTACGTATTTTCTTGATTTCAGCGCTTTGTTCAGTTGAGCTGGATCTAGAGTCTAGACAAACTCTTATCTTGCAATTTCTTCTTGCTATTAAGATCTTACTTACCCAAATCGGTATGATCTTCTTCTTTCAATTTGCGTTTTCACTTCATTACACACTTTTAAGTTCATATTTTCGCATGCATCGATACCCAACAGTGGCTTGTGCTTTAGATCCACAACGTAAAATTTTAGAATTCTCTCGATATTCCTGTTTCTGCATACCAGTTGTATGGTTCCTTTAGGCGTAATCAAACTATTTCCAAATGCTTTCAATTTGGTGCTTTTTTCTTTCAATTTCCAGCCTTTTTTTTTAAATTTCTTCTCAAATCTTCATATCCAATAACATTACAAGTTGCACCGGTAACAAGTATGCATTCTATTATCTTTTTTTTACTTTCAAGACTTTCATTATCTTTTTTCGTCTGCACCACAATCTTCACATTGATGCTCTTCTTTTTCCCTTTTTCGGCTGTCATCATATTCAATATATTCTCGCTTTTATCATATTCTTCGTATATACAGTCAAAATATCTTCACTTTCGCTTTCATTTTCTGTTAATGTTTCTATCTTATTCTTCTTTTTTCTTCTCATTGCGCCCTTTCTTCGTCTTGCATACTTTTGTATAATGATTCTACTTTCCGCATGACTTCCATCTAACACCAAATGCCGGACATTTTTCTTTTCCATTCTAATGTTTTAATGCGCAGTATTCACTTTTGCCTTACGCTTTTCTCGTATTTTTTGTTAAAATTTTTCTTTTTCCTACTAATCATATCATTATCATTTATTTTTATATCTCTTTCAGTTGTCTTTCTGTCTGTTCTTTTGCTCTACACTTCAATATAGCTTGTTCTAGTGTTATATCTGCCCAAGTACTTTCTCTCAACGACGCATCTTTGATGGAGCCTATTATCTTGTCCAACAATATATCATCTTCTAGTGACACATAATGGCAATTCTTCATCAAGCCTCTTAGCTTATTTATGTAGTGATCGTATGATTCACTTTCTTCTTGCATAGCCATATTGGACATTACACGTTCATATCTCTTATTAATTGTTGGCGTTAAATTTATTTCAATTGCTCTCAATAGCAATTCTGCTGTCACTCTATCTTCTTCTGTTAATGGCAAATTCTGATATATCTTCAGACATTCATCGCCGATTGCTGTTAATATGACTGACTTTTTTATATCTTCATTCTGCAAACGTATTCCACTAGCTATCAGATAATTATCTCATTTTAATTTAAAAAATTTTAAATTTTCACTTATATCACCCTCAGACACACAAATTTGTATTGTTTGTTGCTTAGTATGTTATCTATGTTATTATAGTTAACCAAATGTTACGTTTTAACATTCGTAATTTTTTCTTATATTTGTTCTGTCAGCTATGCCTTAAGTATTTTACGACTAGTATAATGTGCTTTCGTATTAAATTAGAAGATGAACATTTTTTATAGATATGCTATTTATGATTGTGTGTATATTATAATTTATTATCAATATGCATACCATGATATACAAAATCACGATATACTGACTAACAAGGTAATGCTATACTAACATCTATAGCGTCATTTTAATTTGTGTGAAACGTCACACTGCTCGAGCATCAAAGCTTTTTAAAAAAATTATATGATTATAATCAAGAAATTCCAATTTTTTATGCTTTGACTCAACGAAAATGTTAATAACTTTTGAGAAGCTAAAGATATTATTGATATTATTCTTTTTTTGTTTGAAAGATATCTTTAAGGGCGCATTTTTTGACAAAAAAAAAAATAATATCCTTATAATGGAAATTTTTAAGGAAAAAGGGTAAAGAGGAAATTTTGTTGACCAAAATTTTTTAAAATTTCAAGTTTAAAGGCTCATATCTGTCACATTTGGCAACAGATCGGGGCGTGTAAGATACTGTTAGAAAGCTCATAATACATACTTTTTATCGAAATCTGATTTGTTGTTGTTGCCTTGTTTTGAACAGAAGTCATAACGTTCAATAACGTTTTATATAATCTCACCTCCCTGCATAAACGAAAAAATTCCAACTCTTAAAACAGGGGCGAAGGAGGAGATTTTCGTAAAAATACTTAATCGTAAACGCTGGAATACTCGATTACAAATCACTATGTAATCTGTATGTATGAATATTTTTTGTAATGTTAAAGGTGTTATATGTATACATTTTTCAAGTGAAACTCAACTATTTTAAAGACAAATTAATCATTTTTCATATCAAATTTAACATTGCGTTACAGAACAAGTATCAATCATGTTATATTATAACTAATTTACTAACGGTACATGATACGGGTATGTTTTACTACAGCTCAAAAAATGCGTCTTGAGATGCTCTATATTCTGAAAAAAAGAAATTTTCAAAGGCTCTTAGTAGAAGGATAATAAAGGACATTTTGTAATTTTTGGCTATTTTTACATTTTTGACAATTTCTCAGAAAAGAGTAAGGATAATCGGTTCAAATTTTTTGCAAATAAAAAAGGGCATCATGAGCAAGTATTTTCATTCATTACTTTGATCCTGATGAAGAAGGAAAATGTCCTGGAGAGAAATGCTTTTAATAATGCTAAATTTTGTAATTTTATGTTCGTGTGCACGTGTATGTATGTGAGTATGTGCATTTGTAGAAGACAGATATGAGATAGTGTGTGTATGCTCGTATATATATGTGTGTATGTGCATTTGTAGAAGGTAAATCTAACAATGTGTGCATTAAGCCTATTCTATACAGACATATACACTACAGGTACATGGGCAAATATGGTAGTGTGTGCTTGCGTTCGTGTGTGTGTGTGTGTTAATTTGCAGAAGGTTAATCTTATAGTGTGTATATGTAGAGGATCAGAGGGTTCACATTTTTGGAACTCCAGCCAAATTAATAATTATTCATTTGAATGCATAATGTATAAATTTATAAAGGCTTTCGTAATATCGGATTGAGTGACGTCACAATTTTAAGTTCAATATCAAATCTCCGGGAATAGCTTACCTTGTTAGTCAGTATATCGTGATCATCGTGGTACATAAGATGTGTTTCTTTCACATGAGCAAAGTAATTAAAAATCAATTTGGTTTAATACTTCACTAAATTTTTATGTGTGAACTGCTCAAACAATTTTTCAAAAGTAGTTCACTCACTTTGTAAGTATGTATTTACGTTAATTCACAAATATTATATGGAGTATTTTATATAAATTTTTCAAATTTAAAGTAAAATAATTTTAAGCCTATCTTTTGCTTCACTTGTCAAAATTATTTATTTTTCTTTGAATAGTTTGAGTCATTGCTAAAATAATTGCTCAGAAGTACTTCGCTCACGTGAAAGAAACACAGCTATAATAGGAAGGTGTTCCAAAGGGAAGAAGTTCTTTGTACATTTTTAAGTTATTACGTCATTTCTACCGAGTTGTAATGTAAGCAATTACCACGATTACTATAGTTAATTGTACTAAATTGAATTCGTTGTATTTGTTTTTAGGTGTATTTTTGCGCTCATATTATATAATTTCTAAACTTATTCTTTTTGTAATTATCACATTATTATATTTTTTAATTACATATTAAAATATTATTATTATTTCAAAATAGTTAAATGTTAAATATGAAATTGTGAAAATTATGAAGGGAAAAATACTATTTTTCGGTAGAAATGACGTCTTAATTTTCAAAAAAACAGCTTTTCTCTCGGAATGGCTCACCTTCTTATTCTGTACATCGTGATGCTTGATGCATATATTATATACTCGACTTGACATACGAGCATAGTACATTTATTAATTTTTCCCTTTATTATAAAACTACATTTATTATAAAACTATACATATGTATACAAAATACCATTTACCTGTACACATACATTTGATTTTTATAATAATTAAATGAAAGCTAATAGCTTTTTAATTTGTACTTAAGTGTTGAAAGAAAAGAAACAATAATACAAAAATTAGTGTTACATAATTCAGAAATCTATTAAACTTTTAGGTAATAAAAAAATAATTTTTTTTATATTTATTTCTGTCTGTTTTCTTATGTTTTTTTTTTTTTTTAAATAAACGAATATATATGTATTCCAATAATAGTATTATACTCGAGTATGTATATATAATAAATATTCATTATATTATTCACCTATAAGAGAATATACACAAGCGAGTATATATTTGTAAATATTCATATGTATATGTATACATATATGATCTATATATATCATATTTAAGAGTAAGACTATGTATATATACATATTTTTACTTTATAACAGTTTTAAATATAATTTATTGAATTTATAGTACTAAGTTTTTTAGGTAATCTAACGATCGATCATAAAATATCTTCAACGGCTTACATCTATTAAAGTTTTTCTTTAAGGGTATTACATATATTCACTATGTAGCATTAGGTAATATCTCATAAGTAATAAGTATACATATGTATGTTTATGTACACATAGTTATACGTAATCGTAATATTATAAATAAATGTATGATTTTTGATACACACTATACATACACAATCGTAAAAAAATGATGGGATAAAATAATTTTTTTTTGGAAATAAAGTACACCAAAATAATTTTTTAACAAAATATTTTATTCAATTTATATAATAACACAGAGTTTAACAATAAGCGCGTCTGCACTTAAAAATAAAACATATTGATAACTACAAGTACTCCGTAGAACAATCGATTACAATACATTCTGAAAATAATATCGTTTAAATAATCTCTTCGATTTTGTTTGGCTGAAAACCACAAAATGCTCTTCATTCATTCGAAAAGATAATTCATTCCCCTAAAATGTGGATCGACTTCTAACTGCTACAAATCCAATTAGCGTAAGGCGTAAGTTTGACGCAAATCATGGTCATTTGGTTTCAGTTCTTGAGTTAAATGAACTTCATAAGCTTTTAAATGAACATCATGATTCAAATACTTCAAATTCTTCATAAATTTCTCGCAATGAACGAAACATATATGTATACGTATGTACATACGGCAAACTAAACATGTATTTTGATAATAAATTCAAATAATTCCCACGTATTGTTGAATCGTGTACTTTTCCATGATCACTTGCCACACAGATACAATACTGAGCTCATCAATCGAAGTGCAAGGTTGACTTTTCGACCACTGTTGTCGTTGTGATCGTTGAAAATTCTAATGCTAAGATTGATAAAATATTTATCTAAAGTAAACAATACACTACATACGATTCATGACAATTGACAATCTTTATTGTGAAGAAAGCTCAAGAGGAAAAGATTATATTCTCTGAATCATCCCCAAGATGTATAGACTACGAAGGTGAGCCAGAGCGGAAAAGCTGTTTGTAAAGCTTTAAGTTATTACGTCATTTATACCGAGTTTGTTTCAAACTTTTCCAGAAACTCTTCTCTTCTCTAATTCTGTAATCGTTGTCCCATTTAATATGTGCTAAATAACTAAGGCCGTTTTCACACACAGCGTTTTTTGCCGGACGAAAACCGCTTTAAAAATCACTGCATACAGAACTGCATGTATTTGAACGAAGAGTTTTCACACACGACGGAAGCGGTAGCGGCATGCCGCATCTAGCAGCGGATCCGCTTTTTAATCAAACATCCCTCAACTTAGTATGACGGTTTAGTTTGATTCGCGTATGATAAGAACATTTTCAGCGTTACTGCCAGTAATCTTCAACCAACAAATGTGTTTGACAGCTGCTTCAAACAGTGTGTGTGAAAAAGAAGATATGAACAGATGTTATAGAAGGTTTGAATGAAAATGAAATTTGTGAATTTGTTCTCAGCATACTTTGTTTGAACATTCATTCATACGCAGTTTATATCGTCGTGTGTAAAAGCTATTGACGGATCGCAATTTTAGAAGCGGTTTTCGTCCGGCAAAAACCGCTGTGTGTGAAAACGGCCTAAAGATCGTACATTTATGTTAGTAAGATAACGTTTTCTATACTCATAAAAAAATTTGTTTGCTTCTCCCATAATTTTTTCACGTCTGTGTGAATACGTATAAATTATATTATTTTGTTCCAGTAATAATATATTTATTTTGATTTCTGTGTAGCACGTATACAACATATCTAGATACTCGCGTATATGTAAAATCATTTTTTAAGATACCCTTATACTATAGGTACTTTCAACAATAAAAACATATTTTACTTTTATTTTTTAGACGAGATATTGATATTTTACATAAATATTACTGCTCCCGTATACATGTGTGTACATATATTCATATACATTATGATGTTTGTATATAGATATCTAAATGTATACGTAACATGATAAAATAAGAATTTCGTGAATTTTATTTTATTAATTATTTTTTGTTTACCTTTATTGAATTTGTTTTTTGTTTTCGATGATTTTACTTTTAGTCGTTGTCATATTTGTCTTCTTCTTCGTTTTTTTTTCTATACCTAAAGTTCAAAACACAATTTTTGTTCGTAATTTTTTTTATAATTTCTCATATACAATGGAAACTCGATAGCTCGAACCTCAAGAGAGACACAAAATATTTAGAGTTATATAGTTTAAATTGTATGCTAAAGGACTTTAAATTATTGAAGTGAAATAAATAAAAGTCTGCTGCATTATAGTTGCTTAAATCACTTAATTAAAAATTCTTCTAAGTCAGGAAATTTCGCAATTCGTTGTCTTTTATTCGATATATTTTAACGACTTTCAATGCTTCTGAATATTTTGGATTCAGGTAAGCCAAATTGTTCAGTAACGTCTTTATTCTTATTACTTTTTTTACAGCTTTCATCACTACTAATTTCCCGGAAGACTGCAGGAATAAAGTTTTTAATTTTCGTTTAACACCACTATTTCTGATTTTTCCGTAATGAATATCACCAGAAAAAAACAAAACTCTAACTAAATTCTGTTAATGAACGATTATTTACAAACTTCGAGAAAAATAGGTAATAAAACAAAACACTGATTTCTTCGAGATAAAGGGTCAAGGTAGAGAAAATGTACTGAAATCCCTTAACGGGTATAGTGAGTATGATTTCGAGTAACAGAGCTAATATAATTCGAGTTATGGAAGTTTTTGAACCGGAAGGGAAGGGAGTGAGAAGTTTTTTCGAGTTAAAGAGAAATTGCACTTATGAGGTTGGAATTATCGATGTTCTGTATATTTTGTATTTTACGAACGAGTGTATTACATATTATTATTTCTCTCCAAACACAAAAGTCTTCTATTTAAACAAAAGAGAATGGAAAATAATCATGTAATATTAAATAGAACCCACTCTCATCACCGCAACCATTTTGTTCATCATCATTAATTTATTAAACTTCTTTCCTTCAAATTTATCATCTAAAAATTGAAAACTAAAAAAATAAACAAAGTAAAATAAAATACATAATTACAAAAATATAATCCATCAGTTGTATTTTATATAATATTAATTGTTGTATGAACACACTAACTTGTAGGGTACAAACTCGTACAGTGTATTTTTCAATTTGACAATAATTATTTTAATTTTAATTTTATTAATTTAGCATATTAAATAAATTCACTATATTAATTTTGAAAAAGCACTGTTAACTTAGGCCTTCAGCTATTATAATTTTTTTTTTAAATACACAACAATGATTGTATAGAGAGACTTAAAGACAATCAGCCCTATCACAACTCTCGATCGAGTCGAGAATTTCTCGATATCGAGAAATTTTGTATCACAACTCTCGATCGATCTCGTAAATTTTTCTCGATTTAGCTCGATAGAGATTGAGGTTGCGAAATGGGAACAGTGTAAAAATTGAAAATTTTATTTTAAAATTAAAAGTAACATGTGATTTTTATTAAATTTTGTTTTCATAAAATTTATTTTTGTTAAATTAAATTAATTATATAAATTAAATTAATGTTAAAAATAGAATAAAAATTATGAAAATGCCAATATACTAAATACCAACCAAAAAAAAAAAAAACCCATATGATATGACATTTGTTTCGCTTTCAATTTATTCCATAGGAACGTTTGAGCATGATCTCGATCGAGACTTGTGAATTGTGATACCAAATTTCATCTCGATCGAGAAGTACTATCGTTCCAACATCTCGACTCGATCGAGAGTTGTGATAGGGCTGAAAGTGATAGTTATATTACATACTAGTATGCCTGCGACTTCCTCCATATTATCATAGTAGAGTGCTATAGAACGAACCGCAATGTACAGAATAAGGTCAGCTCGAGAGGTTCGAGCGAAGAAGCTCATTGTAAAGCTTTATGTTTTTACGTCATTTCTATCATTTCTATCGAGTTTGTAATCCAGTTACCTTACCACGATTATCAGTTCATTTAGAAGAAAAGCTTTTCATAGATTTCATAGATTTTTGTTAGACCTTCATTTGTTTAAACCAAATTTTTATTTTTTTAAATAATTAAATTTGGGAAAAAAAGTAGCCTATGTGGGAGGAACTACTCTTTAAGATGAAAAAAATTCCATCGAGTTTGGTTCAGCGGTTTTCGATATTACCCCGGACAGACATACTGACAGACAGACAGACAGACAGACAGACAGACATACGGACAGGCGGGCAGACAGACGCACCAAATTTATTTATAACATTATATAATGTTTTTTATTTTTCCTTTTTTATTTAGTACTTTGTTTACTTATATCATAAATAAACTAGAATATTCTAGTTTATATGCTTATATGTAGTTGTAAATGTTTGAAATATGTATTTAGAAATTTGATAAGATTTTTTAATTTTGTACATTGAGTGTATTGTAACTTATTTGTTTATTTTCATTTAAGACTAAGTATCTAAAGGAGGTGAAATTATTGCAGTGTAAGATTATATGGGAAATGGTATACCGTACAGGGCATGTGGGTATTCAGGGATGGGTGATTTATTAAGAATGTTGTTGTGTGTTAAATTTGGTTTGTAGTTCAATCTGATGCGGCAGATTTTGATGCAATGTTGGCGTGAAATTGTGGAAGGTTGATTGGCTTTTAGTCGATTTTTGTTAATGCAGGTAGCATAGAAATTGTGATGGTTTGCTTTCCACGTGGATAATTTGAGTTACGGATATAGTGTGATTGTCAGGTAATTGATTACCTTTTATACCTATATGTCGTAGGATCCAAATAAGTCGAATAGAATTGGGATTGTTGATTATTTAATTACGAATTTGGTTGATCATATAGGAGGAATGTTTGCAGTAGGAAATTGCTTTGTAGAGAAATGTAAAGAAATTGTCGCTAAAGAAGGCAACTGGTTTGTTTGTTTTTAATACCGTAGCTTATACCATGGAGGATGACAGTTGCTTTGGCTGTGAATATGAGGGCAGGATTTGAAAGTAGGACATGGTAAAAATTATGTTTTTTTCTCCACCAACTACCGCAAATGATGTAGAACGTTTTGTTTTTTAAAATTTGAGAGGTGAATTTGTATAGCAAGGATTTTTTAGCATAAAGGAGTTTGGGAATGAGTCTAACGGAGAGGGTTTGGTATCATTCTTCTAAAGTATCATAGGTAGTCCGATTTCTGCTAGAAGACTTTGTGTGTTCGTTGTAGAAAACGCGCTGAGAACTGTGCGTATGCTAGAATGATATGGAACTATTATGTGTTTAATGACTGTTTTTAACGTGTTGATTATTGTGTTTCTTGGTTTTTTTGTTATTTGATTAAATTTTCATACTCGGATTATTAATTGATTTATTAGTATAATTATTAAAATGGTTAATGTCCAGAGTTGATGATAATACATGTGAGCTTGTATAATTAGACTCCTTTTGGATATCCCTTGGAGTTAGAGGTAATTCTATAGATGGGGATTTTGTAGTGGCGTTTTCTGATACTTGATTTTGAGTTGTTAAGATTTGTGTTGGAATGTTCTTAGACGTTAATTCTGCTTCTGTGTTTTCTTGTTGAGCGGAAACATTAAATGTTGATCTGCTTGCTAGTTTTGTTTCTTTTATTTCAGTTGCTTCTTTTGAGGTCTCTGTTGGTGGAGTGCGATTTATATTTTGTTTGGGTATTTGCTATTGATGAATTCTGCCGCAATACTGATGAATGTGCATTTAATGATGGTTTTGCGCTCTATTATTTCTTGTCTTTTGATGTAGACGGGGCATTTTGGGTTAGTGGATGTATGTTGAGCATGTCAGTTGATACATTGGACTTTTTCACATACTTTTGGATGACTATCTGGCATGGAGCAAGCTAAATATGTTGTAGTGTTTGTGTATTTCTTCATAGTATGTCCGAATTTATAGCAGTTTTTGTACTGCATAGGCTTAGATACTTATGTGTGGTTTGATCGAAAGAGTAAGGAATCAAATTTTTGCAGTTTTAGGTAGTGATAGGGAATTGATTGTGAGAAAATGAAGTGGAATGTTGGTCACTTTCGAAAATTCACCGTGGTAGTTACCACTGTAACCAAACATAATTTACCACATTCGAAAATTAACCTCTTCACCGTAACTCGGAATTACCATGTTCGAATATTTACCATTATGATAAAAGTGTGTTACCACAATGACCAAGGATTTTTAGAGGTGGAATTGGTAAACATGTGTCAAATGGTAGTAAATTAAAAAAAAAAAGAAAGAAAAGTGAAAGCATAAAAGGATAATGGAAGGTGTTGGTGAAATTGAAGGTATTTTAATTAATTATTTACACAATAGTAAAGTTTTATGAAAAAATTCTTAATATGCAAATTCATTAACGTTTGGTTTACTTATTTTTAATGATTTTTCAGATGAAATTTTACAGGATACTCTTGATGAACTGTGTAGTCCATCAAAGTGGAACCAACAGAATACAAAACTCCTGATCACACTGAGATTAAATATGGAAAACGATTTCAATGGACCGAAGAAAAAATGTAGCTTATGGAACAAGATTTCGAATGAAATGGAAAAAAAAGGCTACAATATTTCAGGACCTGATTGCCATCTTAAATATAGAAATTTATTAAAAACGTACAAAAAAAATAAAGACAAGCAGAAAGCATCGGGCGAAGGTGCAATCAACTGGCCGTACTTTGAAGCATTCGATGAAATATTAGGTCATAAGATGAACGTGAATGTCCCAGAAAATTTAATCGGTGACACATTAAATGAAGAAGAGGATTCGGTACAAAATAAAAATAGTCAGCCAAGTACGAGTCAAAAAAGAGGTGAACTTCGAAAGAGAAAACCAGACTGGAAAGAGGAATATTTTAAAAAGAAATTAGAATTAAAAGAAAAGGAAATTGAAAGGAAACAACAAGAATGGGAGGAGAAAAAAGAAATAGAAAAGAAAAAAGTGGATGCAATATTTGAACTTTCAAATGCTTTAAAAGAGTACAACGAGAGAATTTAACATTAAAACGTGCCTTATTATTTTATTTACATATTTGCGATACACACATATATTTTTACTTATGAACTATGAAGAAACATTTTTTTTTATTTTACTTTTATTTTACTTGTTTTTCTTTAGTGTTAATAAAAGTCTGAAATGTTTTATTTATAATTATAAACAATGTGCTTTATTATAAAATCTAAAATTTTTAGACTGATCATATATATTGTATTATCCTAGACAAATTAATCACAAAGATAAATTTAATTATACAAAAGATCGGCTATTTCATCTCTTTTAGTTGCTGCGTCTACTGAAATTGACATGTCGTCATTGTTTTCCTCATCTCTTCTATTGGAGTTCTCATTTTCAACTGGATTGCTTTCATCGTCAAAAGGGTTTTCTTGCTGTTCAATGGCTACGTTGTGAAGAATACAAGCTGCAATTGTAATTTCCTTTACTCTTGAGATGTTTAAACAATGCAAGTATTTTAGACGCCTGAATGATCCCTTTAGTCGCCCAAATGCTTGCTCAATAACTATCCTTGTTGACGACAAAATATAATTAAAATGAATTTTTTTTTGATCTAGATGTCCATCATCACGATATAAAAAGAATTATCGCACGATAAAGATGGGATTTGAATATGCGTCCCATCAACACATCCCACTACGTTTGGGAAAGGATTTCTCCGTAGATGTGTGAAACTTTCAACAGCTGTGTCCATCTGATCTTCTTGTGGCCAAATAATAAAACTTTTCCGTTTGTCATATAGCACTTGACATAAATGTAAAAAGGTACTATGTGCAGTACTTATTGATAGTACAAATCTATCACTTATGCTTCGAAAGCTTTCCTGGTTCCCAAGTGTCCATAAAGTTAATAAAACCGATGTCTTGAAATCGGTTTTTGGACGCCTTTCATTTTTAATTGCCCATGCATCACCAAATTTATGCATAAGGAACTATAATCGAAATATAAGTACTACACATGACATTAATTTCTAAATCTATTTAAAATTTCTAAAATTCTAAATTAATTTCTAATCTCTTTTGTTCAGCTGAGTGTAGGGTGTTCGATGCATTTTATTCTAAATTGACATTGAGTTTTGTTGTTTTCAAAACTGCTAATGTTTGTTATTGGTTTTAGTTAGGATTAGTAAATTACCTTGTGGAGTAAAAGAAATGTTTTGAAAATCCTGTGATATGTTTTGGATGGCTTTGTTTACTTTGAAGATATTCACTTTTTTGAATGTAGTTTGAAGATATTCACGTTTTTAAATGTAGTTCCTTGATCTTTGATATTCATCAAAATGTATTATTAGAGTGTTCGTTTAATTTAAAATTAAAATCACCTGCTTTGACGAGGAAAGGAAAATTTTGAATGTTTATGATGCTTTCATTGTTTTTATTTGTTTTTATATACATATGTTGGATTTGCCTTCATTAACCAGTATGCTTCAATAGTTGTGGAGGCCAGAGCCTCCATCTGAGTCTTTGAAAATAGCAATAAAAGTCGGTTATATAATCATTTTTCTTGTATTTGAAGTAATATTAAAAAATTGGCAAAAACTATTAATAATAGCAAATAATTGTATTAAAGAATTGTACTGATAGTATTTATACAATGATTGTGCAAAAACAAAGAGAGATTAGTTTGGTAATATCTATTGTATTACAAAAGTAAACATTTTTTTTTTTAATTATTTAATGTTCACTTGTTGTATTCTTCAATGAGTGGAAAATGTTTTTTTTTTATTCTTTATTACAAAATTATCATAATTATCATTTTTTTTTTTTAAGAACAGTCAACGAAAAGAAAAACTGGCAAAATATATCGAGTTAGACTGACAATAATAATTATTATTAATTATTAATTTTCAATAATTCAAACATAACACATAAAAAATATTATTTAATGTATACTATATATTACCAATGTTATACAGTATAGTTAGCTAGTAAATAAGTAGCTAGTTAATTTAAAAAATGAAGGATAAGAAGAAGAAGAAACAAAAATTAATAAATAAATAAAATATATTTGTTGTTTTAATTTTTTCTAATTTATTTTTTATTTTTTAGAACGCTGCTTCAATATGAGTGATCAATGCAGTCTAACTCAAGCTGGTCTTGAAGAATATAATAGTCGATCATTTTACGATCAACCAGTATTTCATCATCAAAAGCAATCATCATACGCTCAATCGGAAGGTTATCACAGTTATGTATCAAGTTCAGATTCAAGTTCAGCAACTCCATTTCTTGATAGGTAAGTTAATTTTAATAAAAACAAAAACAAAAAACAAAACACACATACATACGATATACATATGTACATAATCTTATTGTATGTATGTATGAATGCACATATAAATTCATATATTTTATTTTCATTTTTCTTCTTATTATTATTATTCCTCTTCTAATTAATAAATAACGTATAGAAAACAAAAACAGAATAATAATAAAAATTAAAAACAAATAAATGAAATACCAACGCATAAGTCAAAATATAAATACAAAATAATGTTTTTTAATAAATCAATTACGAGTACATTTAATATGAAACGTAAATAAAAAATTTCTCAATAATTAATTATATCTAATGTGTATACACTACATAAATTATATAAGTATACCTACATAATTGTAAATAGGTTGAGGAAAATGTATCAAGCCTTGTGTTAGTTTCGATCTTTGTGTTGATTAAATATTTTTAGAAACACAGCTTTTTATATAAATCCCCCAATATTTACGTGTACATACATATAAAATACAACCCTGAATTTATTATGAAATTGAAAAAAAAAAAAGTGTTTCGCGACTTTAGAATAACAGGGTCTATAGTCATAGAATTTTTAAATGAAATATACCTAACTTAATTCAAAGTTGCTATATGTAGTAATATAAATATTTTCCTTTTGTTTCTTTAATAAATTTTTTTTTGTTAATCATTTTCCATGATGAGTAGATAGAAGGAACATACATATTTTTATTAAAACAGTATGTTATAGACTGGTAATATAGATGGTGACATAACCGAAGATAATATTGGGAATAGATGATACTGAAATGGAAATCAAATTATGTAAACTTGAGGTGGACATATTTTCGACCATTTCAAAACAACTTTGATCTTTTACCACGCAATAATAGGCATCGCATTTTTTGTATAAAACAGGATATTTTTTCTTTCCATTTTTAAAAAATAAAAAATTTTTCTGTATAGTGCATTATTTTTTTTTCACACGAATTTAATTTTTAGTAGTCAACAATATTTAAAAATTTAAATTTAATTTTTCAATGCATTCTAACGTCCAAAATAGGCTCGATATATAGAAACTTTTTATGATTTTCTTCATGGAATTCTGTAGTTTTAAAAATATCGGGTTATACCTATTGGCACTTAGAAAAGATACGCTATATTAGTAAAAGAAAGAACAAAAAAGAATATGATTAGAGTTTTGTTTTGTTTTGTGCGGTTGCATTTTTTTCCATTTTGCTTTTAATTTTTATTTTCTTTTCTTTTTATTTTTTTTTTCAAAATGTTGATTGAAAATTTGAAAATAAATTTTGTTTCGTATTAATATAAATTTTTTGCAGACTTCGTCAAGAAAGTGAATTTTTATTACGTCAATCATCACAAAATTGGTCGCAAAATGATCTTTCCACAGTGAATTTAGCATCATCATTATCAAACAATAATATAAATAATATAAATAACAATAATAATAATAATAATAATAATAATAATAATAATAATAATAATAATAATAATAATAATAATAATAATGATAATAATGATAATAATGATAATGATAATGATAATGGTAATAGAAATAATAGTAATTTATCAGCGGCATTTTCAAATGCAGACAATAATGGTATCGATAATATCGGTTGTAATGAAAATTTGAACAGTTCTGAAAGTACATCATCAACAGAAACATTAAAATGGTTAGGATCAATGAGTGATGTGTCTGTGACAAGTCATGCAACAAATTCATCTGCAATATCTGGTATGGTATACTATATATACATACATATGTACATACATATGAACATAACCGTCAACATAACTAGTAACTATTAATATTCAAATTGATATTTGATATTTAATTAAAAATTATGAATAACAATTATTTTTAATTGTTTGCATTTGTTAAAAAATTAACCGATACTATAATTAGTTGTATATAAAACAAAAGAAATAATAATTTTTGTTCATTATTATTAGAGTCATATTATAGAGTTTTATTATTATTTTTATATATTTTATATGTGTATATATGTAAATAGTTTCATCATCATCACAATTAATTGCACATAGTTCAAAAGTTCGAACACCTCAACGTCATAATAGCGAAAGTGTTCTATACATGAGTGATGATCAGATTGATGTAACGAATGATTTAAATCAGATGCATAGTAATATCGTAGATAATGGAAGTAAACTACAACTAATACAACAGCAACAACAGCAACAACAACAACAGAAAAATCAATCGGCATATACAACAAAAAACTTGCATTACCATCAGCATCAACCAATTAATGTTCAGTCAAGAGATAATAAACGAGAAGAAAATGGAGGAATAATAAATAGTGTTGATGGTGATTGTGATAGTATTAGTAGTAGTAGTAATGTTAATTCAGATATTGAGAGCAGATCGAATGGATTTAAAATAACAACTACAAACTGTAATACAGCAATAATACCACAATCAATATCATCATCATCATCATCTTCATTATTATCCTCACCATTATCATCGATTTCAACATCAATATCATTAACACCTTCATCATCATCATCATCTTCATCGTCATCGTTATCAGTATCTTCATCAGTATCAAATTCAATGATAATAACAACAGTTACTTCAACATCAACATCCTTGCTATCGAATATCTCATTACCGTCACCGTCATCATCATCATCAGCATCGTCACCATCATATAGAAACAATCATAGATTGTTTCCAATTAGTACGTATACTGAACCAGTTACTAATAATATCAATAGTACATCTGATTGCCAAACACCACAACAACTACAGCGATCTTCACCACAATATCAGCATTCAACCGCTCAGCTAACCCAATTACATTTACTACATCATCCTTGTGGTACCAACAAGTAAGTACTAAATATAATAAGTTGTAATACTCGTAGCGCATTTATATTACGAAGGCGCAAATACATGCACGAACATTATTACGTTTAAAATTACTTTACCACACAATTTCGAATTACAAAAAATGTTATGGAAACTTTGGTTAAAATTTTTGACTGTGAGCAAATTGATTGTTCAGATAAATTATTATTGTTTGATTATTTGAATTAAAAACGTAGATACTATGTATATGAAATTTCGTTTATTGTAAGTATGTAAAATGAAAGTTGGAGATGAAATGAATGAAAAATGAATTTCGATTACTGAACCTGAAACACTGTTAGTATTAAATGTTTAATTAAAGTACGCAGAAGACAATTAAAATGGAGTTTTTAAACATATTTTTTAATCAAATGATTGCCTAATAGTGAATATCCTCAAAAGTTTCATTATTTTTTTGATTATCTTTTCATAATTTAATGTTATTCAATTTTTTCTTTTCTTTATTTTAGAATAAATGTGCAACAGAATCCAAATTGGCAATCAGTAGCTGAACGAATAAGCGATTTTGAACGTCAACAACATCATTTATCATCAATTTATCATTATCATTCGTTACAGCAACAATTACATTCCGGTCAAAAATATACTTATATTGATCCTAGTAAAACTCATCGAGTACCGAATCCAACACTTAAGGCGTTTCAAAAGAATGCTGTTCAATCATATTTTGAGAGGCAGCAGCAGCAACAGCAGCAACAGCAGCAACAGCAACACCACCAGCAACAGCAACACCACCAGCAGCAGCAACAGCAACATTCTTCTACAAATGAAAATAATAAAAACAATTCTTTACAGCCTATATTCGATAATAGCAGCATAATACGTTCGAACTCTTTGCAGTCTAATAATTCTTCGAAAGAAACATTATCATCATTGTCTCAGTCTTTATTATCAAATAGCTGTGTGCCATCATCAGTTTCAATTAATCAACAAAGAAGTCATGGTAATCAAAAGTTGTTGAATATGAGTTCACCGACAGTGCTTGTTGCATCACCTCAAAAACTTAATGATGGATCATTTTCTCAAAAATCAAATGAAGGATCATTTTCGGATTGTGGTATACCACCGCCACCACCACCTCCACGTTCACGTTCACTAATGCCAATTCGGCGATCATCTTCAGCATCAGATTACGCTGATTTTCGAGATAGTTTCATGCGTTCTGAGAAAAAACGAAATGGTGCTATTAAAGAATCACAGCCATTACATACAATTTCTAGTCCGGAAAAATCATCCTTTAATTATTGTGGAGTTCCACCACCACCTCCTCCACCAAGAGGAAAAGCTTCGGTTCCTATTCGTCGTACATCATCTGCATCAGAGTATGCAGCAATTCGTGACAAGAAAATTCAAGCAAAACAAAATGTACCCAAGGATTTACTTAGACCGATGATTATTGGACCAATAATATCTGTAGATGATTGGGTTCCTGAAAGGCCACCGAAGAATCCTCATTTAAGAATTCCAAGTCCAGATTTACCACCACCACCAATTCAAAATCATGATGGTGACTTTAATCTGTTAAATCAAGATGAACCTCTACCACCACCTCCTCCGGAACTTTTAAGATATGTTCGGAATGTTCCTGACACTGATAAGAAACAAACATCATCATCATCAATAACAGCATCTTCAATATCTAATAGACGGAATAGTTTTGCTGGTTCCCCTAGTTGTAACTCATTTTATCGTACAACAACATTTGAAAATATATCACCACCTTCTGTGCCCAAAAAGCCATTATCTGTCATAGAAATGATGCAATTTCGACCATCATCTAGTGTTGCACATTCTCACAAAGCACATAAAGTCATTCTTAATGGTAAATTAGAGAGTCCAATTTCATCAAATTCACAATTCATCGAACACAATTTAAGGGGGAATGACATTAGATTATCAGTTCGTAAGAGAACGCATAATGCAAACGGCACTGCTCTATTTAATTGCAGTGACAGTAAATCACCAGCTAAATTAAATTCAGTGCGTAATGTAAAACCGCCTCCTCCACTTAAACCAAGAATGCCAATTACAGGACAAGAAATTAGGGTATCATCAGTTGCTATAAGCAATAAATTGAGGTAAGTGTCGTATATACATAAATTATAAATACTTGCTGTTTCAATTTACAAAAAAAAGTACACAGTATTATACAAGAAAATATATGAAAAAGCAAAAAATTAAGACAATTTCCTTGATGTTGATGTGCAGGAAACAAAAATTCTACATAAAAAAAATAAATTGTATCATTTTATCTGATTCACGACTTTGCAACTGAACAAAATAAAAATAAATAATAATAAAAAAAAAGCAATGAAAAAGGCGTAAACTACATAAACTGTAGTATAGTATGGTACACACTGTGTTGTACGTTGTACTACATACATATATTAAAAATTAACTGTTCTGAGTTTGAATTTCAATTAAGAAACTTTAGTAGCAAGCGAAAGCGGCTAAAAAAGACAAGCTTTTTGGTTAAATAAACGCAATAATTTCTTTCACATGCACTCGTATATATTGTACACTTTACACCGTACTTTTGTACTCTCGTATTATATATGTAAATAGTAAATCTGTACAAAACGTCGTACGTATAATGTCCCAGCTGACCAAGTGAACTCATAGTGAATTCGTTCTGAATTCATTTTACCCAAGTGATTCTTCACGTGAACGTTCACAGTGAATCATTTGTGAAGATATTTTATTTCAAAAATTTTTACGCTATAGCTGGTCATAGTGAATTCACTTATTGAACTCATTTTGAAATCACTTACTGAAAATTTATTGAAAACACGAAATGAATTCATATTGAATGCAGCTTGTGAAGGTAAAATACCATTAACAATGTGAGTAATCAATGAATCCTGGCTCTAATTATTATATTCCTACTTTTCGTTTTAATTTTTCTGAATAATTTAAACAAAAACTCTTTAATCACTTAATAATATTAATCACTTCGTTCTTTTTTATTTATTTTTAATAAACTAATATTACACAGAATTTAAAACACTTGCTTGTTCCTTATTCTTAGACTCAAATAACTACATTTTATATCGTTTCAGTTTACAAATTAGTACATGAAAAAGGGATATAAAATTTCAATATACTTTCACTAAGTGATTCCATAGTGTTAGGCTTTGTGAATCGCAACCATTTTACAAAGATAAAACGAATGAATTCGCCTAATCATAAAATTAAAATAAGTTTACGTAAATCGTCATTCATCAAATGAATTTTATATGAATATAATTCATATTTCAATCACTTCACTTGGTGTATTCATAATGTACCCATATTTTTAAATAATTCACTTATTTTTCATTTCGTGTTTTCAAAATGAATAAGAGAAAAATTATTCATTTCGTGAAGATTTTTGGCATTCACTATGAATTCCCTGTGAACCTAGTTCACTGAATGGTCAGCTGGGGGGTACTATAAAATACACACACATCATACAATCATATTCTTGTATTTATAGTTTATGTAATTGATGTGTTGTTTTTAATTAATATTCGCTGTTCATATGTACGTACGTTTACATTTACTTACAGTTTTAGTTTTGGTTATTTTTTAAATTTCTTTTTATTGTTTTTATTATTTTTTTTTTATAATTTTGTTCTTTTATAATGTATTTGTATCGAAGTTTTGTTATTTTTTCTGTTAAATTCAATCTTAATTTTAGTTGTTTGCTCACTTTTATAGATTGTACGAAACACTACATATTGTACTCGTATCATATATACATTGTCTGTATTCTGTACTCAATATACCTACATATTTCAAGCTTCCTTTGTGTTGGATGTAATATGTACTTATATACATTGTGCATTACCATACAACGCCACACAATTATCTTGTATTCGTTTAACATAAAAATTACGAATTTTTTAATACACATTTTAACAGTAATACATAATATGTTATATTATATAGTATTTATCAACAAAGCACACTAAAATATTATAAGATTTGTTATTATAAAATGTTCATGTTGATCTGTACGAGTATAAAGTCAAAAAAAACAAAAAAACTTAATAACTAAAACTTAAAATTCAAAATGCAAAATAAAATCATTCGACTAAACACATATGTTTATACACATTTCATTGACTTTACATATAATATGTTGTCTCTATATATTTTTATGAATAGAACGTTAAAAATAATAATCCTTGCAAAAGTGATGAAAATTTTCAGGGGAAATATTTTTGTTTTTTTTATTGAATTCTATCAAAAAAAAAAAAAGAAATTAAAACTAAAAGTACATAAAATATAAATAAGTACTAGATACATGATAAGATGAGTATACATATAATCGTACATATTATTATATGCATATATGTATATATGTGTATTTCTCAAGGTACTTCCTATACTTTACAAAAATAATAAACATTATTTTTAATATTATATACTCCCGGTTTTTATAATTATAATTAAGTGTTTACGTATATTACATACATATATATAAGTATATTATATGAATATATGTATATGTATGTAAATTAGTATAATAATTTGGTTGATAAAAATATATATTATTTTCACAATAAAAAGCAGAAGTTTTATTATAATAATGTTGTTCGATTCGTATATCTGCTACAATATGTAAATTGTACTTTTAACATATGTGTCTATTAGAATCAAAAGGGGATCATAGGAGTGTTAAGTGAAATTGAGATAATCATGAAAATGTTCTAATATCCATATTACATACAGCTATTGTCACACATTTTTAAAACCTATCCTTTTCTATAGCACATGAAAAGGAAACATGAAATAACAAAAAAAAAAAAAAAAAAAAAAAAAAAAAACAATATTTCTTACGGTTTTAACACGTTGGCTGCCAGTGCCTCACCAGTGATCACGAAAAAAGTGCTTCTTCATACGCCAGTGTATCACTGGTGAACACTACAGTTGTCTACCTCTACACGCCAGTGTATCACCGGTGATCACAGCGGTTTTCTACACCACCACGCCAATGTATCACTGGTGATACATTTGCACTAAATGAATTAAATTGAAAAAACAAAAATAATACATTGTTTAATTAAAATTACATATAAAATTTGGAAAAGGTTACTTTTCGAAATTGATACATGGAAATGACTACCTTTTGAAATTAAATATGTAAAATGAAACTCGTGAAAAAGAAGAAAACATATATAAAAAAATTCGAAAACTTATTTTTTTTAGCAATAATTCATAAAAACAAAAACAAATAACAAAAAATATTTAATTCCTACAAATAAAAATAATTATATAAAAAGATCTGTACCATTTTTTTGTGGCTCACATATCTATTCCTCGGTAACATCTTTGGTAAAATTACGGTAACAACAAAAACTCAAGTAACTAAATTATTATTGTATTGATTGTTGCACTCTAAAGAAGAAGAAAAAGTCTCTTTTGAAAATTATATTTTAGTTTTATTACAAAACGTATAGAAAAAAGCATGCTTTCGAACTTCAATTAATACATAGGGATAGTACTGCTTAAAAAATATGGAAAAAATTACCTTTTGAAAAAAATACTGATTTTCGATTCAATTTTTAAAGGAGAAATGGAAACTTTTGCAAATTATTTAAACTATTTCTAATAGAAAAAAAAAACTAACTAATAAAATGGCATATCTAACTCTTATTTTTTTTTTTTTTTTGAAAAACTCCTATGATCCCCTTTTGATTCTAATAGACACATATACTCGTAGTCGTACACATGTATATATATTTCACATAAAAAATAATTTTCTTTGTTATACCATTATTTCATAACATAACTATAACCACTATAACATAACATATGGATCAATAAACAGACTAACTTACAAAATAAAAATTGTTCGAAAATTTTTTTTGTATTTCACTCATATAATAGTCTTCTTTACGCTTCAATCTTTTATATGATGGCCGTAAAGAACGATTTATCTTTAGTCTACAAATAGCTAGTCCTTATTTTCGGCGATCGCGTCTTAATTGAACTGAAATCTCTTTCCTTAAAATATCTTTTTGAAATATGCGAACAGTCAATAATCGCTGAAGGCCAAATCTGGAGAACACGGTAGGTGTGGAATTAATTCGAAGACCAATTCGTAAAATTTTGCCATCATCGGTTCATTGTTGTTTTTGCTCCATTAAGATCAAATGCGATACCCATTTGGAAGAAAGATTTTTTCATGGTAAAAAGTTCGAGAAATATCATGTAATTATTACCAAAACGATATCTTTAGGATGTTAGCTACCTCACAAGACTTCAGTTTACGATAGTCCATCACGGTTTTTTAATTTTTGTTTTAATGTTTTATACAGTAACAGCCTGATTTGGTCGGCCAGAGCGCGTTCAGCATCTATTGTTACATTTTTTTTTTTTGAAGCAGAGTTCAGATAATACCTTTTCAATCCATTGCCGATCTTTAACAGTATTTTTCCCAGTTAAAAAGCGATATTTTATGAATACAAGATATTCAGATTTTTCCATTGTTTTGGAAATTTTTAATGTAATTTGGATTTTTTTAATGCGTCACTTAAAGCACTGTATAGCTTCAAAGCTAATGATAGAAACATTATAAAATTTTCTGACATGACTCACAAAATACTAATGTTGATAAACAAAGTAAAAAATTTCCAAGAAATCGTTGTTTTGGTAGTTAGTCTCGGGACATATTGATTAATGTAATATTATAGCATTTTAGTCTAATAATATATAATTGTATATAATATGTATATATGTATATACTATACATATAGGTAAGGTAACTCTTTGTATTTATGACTTTTTTATTTTAACTTTACCATCAATTATAATTAGATACAGTGACGTGCATATGTATATAATATTCATTATTATACAGTACTTGTTGTATGTATGTAGGTACATATGTACATCTTATATGTTATAGAGCAAGTCATAATTGGTATTACGATGTAAAATCTTGTTATTTTTTTTTTTTTTTAATATTTTAATCTCAATTGACCTAGAAAAAACTGCTTAGTCTTGCGCGACAAATCACTGCTTCATTATAATATGCATGCATATAATGTAGTTATACGTATGGATATAAAATATATAGATACGCGAGTGCATATTTAAAAATAATTATTATAACACATTTTGTGTATTTTGGGTTTTTTTTTGTGTGTGTTCATGTGTTTAATAATACACAAAGAATATTTATATGAGATAAAAGAATAAATAAAAATAATATGTAAATACATATATGTATGTACGTGTCGTTGTTATTGTTGTTACTATTATGATTTTATTTTCATTTTGAAGGAAAAACTTGAATTATTATAATAAAATTAATAAATATAAATATACGAGTACATAAATGTACATATGTACCTACATATATATGATTCATATTCTTATGTGTAGTGAGACATTGTTAACAAATTATAAATATGTCTATTAGCATATGTTTCAAAATATTTACTTAATATAATATGAACTTATAAAATAAGTTTCATATATAGTATATGTACATTTTTACATATAATATTATTATATGTACACTATCATAAGTTTATATAGTAAGTACATTAGTATGTATGTCATTATTTTTTTCCAAAAAAATTATAACATAAGTGGTAGTATCTTACAGTGTATGTACATATTTTGTAAGAAATCGTGACTATAAAAAGTTCTTTTCCGTCAATTTAATATACTATAATTTCAGTTCACTGTTTATAAAATCAAAAGACAACTAAGTATACTATAATGTACACATATAGTAGTGTAAAAAGAAAAAGGATTTAAAAAAAAATCTCCAGGAATTTTAAAGAATACGATTTTTTTTTTTTTTTTGCTTTTCCTATGTGGAAAGAAAAACCATTAATGTTCTATTAAATAATATCACAAAAATATTGCATTATTATTGAAGGTTTATTACTACAAACATACAGGCATTACTTTGGTATATATATATACTCTACACTAACACTACATATGTATATTATGTGATATTATTGTATAACATATGCACTTATGTACATACATACATATTAATAAGTATATAAATGTGTATTTTTTATTACGAATATTATTACAATAGATATGCCCAAAACAGTTGAAAATTTTGTATTACACTAGGTTGACATGCGCAGAAGAAAAAATACTTACACGTAGACAAAATTTATGCACGAAAAATAAACAAACCGAGTTGCGTATATTTGTTCGAAATGAAAATTTCTAACATTTATTGATGATCACAATTTTTTATCTCAAAATCAAAATTTTATCTGAATTATCTGTTTATAATAGAAACATGCACAAAACTTTTCAACTGTTTTGAGCTAAGCTTTATTCCTTTTATTCTTATATAAAATAGATATGAGTATGTAATATTCAAATTTTTGAAATAATATACGAATATTTCCTTATTAAGTTCATAATTGACTATAGATGTTTATCAAAAATATTTTTTTATGGTATATCTTTGACTATATATATATAATTTATATATATATATATATGTACATGAATATATAGTACTTGCATTTGCAGATATAAATTTTATGTGTAAGAATAAAGCTGATCTCAGACACTATGAGAAATATAAATGTATATACAAATATTTGTGATACACATATACAGAATTATTAGTACGACTTTTTTCACTTCTCAGCTAAATTTTTGCTCACTTGTATTTCTCACTTGAATCAGTTGTCTTCTTTTTTTAAATAAGTGAGCGCCGTTAATACAAAAAAACGCTGATTTTATTTTGTTAAAAATAAGTATTGTCAATTTGAAAAATTGAACTTTAGTTTAGATATGTATGTGCATTCTGGACCAGAGCAGGAATTGGGAACTGTGTTCTTAAATAATATGACTTTTTAATCACCTTTTTTCCACATAAAGTATACAATTTCTTTTGTAATATTTCATTAGTTTTAATATTTGCAGATTCAACAGACAAGTTAAAGTAGAATATGTAATTCACAGTATTAAGTATTCTACTGAATAGACTGTTATTAGGTTAGGTTTTCTCTTTTTATATTGAACATATTAAACAATTTACAACAACAACTAGTATAACAAAACGAAGCACATTATGGGATTTAATTTTTTAATTCCGAAAAAACCGCAACTTACATTCAGCCTACGCAAATTCCAAGAAAACAACAACAAAACCAAACACTGCGTAGGCGATCCTTAAAACACCGAAACCGGCCAAATTTTTAGAAAAATAATTAAAAAAATAAAAATGCGGAGACCAACATCCTGTTAAATTCCTAGGAAAAAAAAAACAAAAAATTAAAACCTACCTCTTTCGCCGCCACTGCTCCTTTCTCCTGACCTTCACCATCCAATACTTTGAAAATTCAACGTCATTTATACCAAAGACTGTAAACAAAGATCATAAAGCTATTCAGCCAATATAGATAATAGAGCCATATAATAGCAAATAGAATATGGTCTAGATCTATTAACAAAATAAAAAATTATAACCACTGATATCAGGTACCTAATGTTAAAAAAAATATTAGATACACACAACCACACAACAATATATCCATATTAATACTCGTCACTATATCGCATTGTATTGCTCTTGTTCTTCTGATAAAAACAATTTCATGTTGTACATTACACAAAAACTATATTACAGTGGACTGAGTTATTAACATTAGAAAAGCCACTGATGTTGGGTACCTCATCGTCAAGCTTTTTTTTAGATTTTTTCAACTTGGAACGTCTTATATAGTTCTATAGTTTTCGTTTATACACAATTCCTACTCTGGTCCAGAACACACATATCTATACTGCTAACTTTCAACATTCAAAACAAAATCTATCATGTACATGTAAAAAACAATCGAAATTATAAGTCAATCAATTTCAAATTTCAAATTTTGTTTTCCTGTTCTGAAGCAGGGTTAAAAAAAACATCAATCTCAATTTGAGAATTGAGATTATGAAATGAGATGACAAGCGAAAAAAACACAACTATTGTGGGAGCATCACAGGTAAATGTTCGTATGCATTTCCTTTATCAAGTTGACAAAGTTTTAAGAAGTTTGCCAAATACATATGCATATTGTATTTGATACTCACTCAACGAGGTATGTAGGAGCAAACCTTTATCTATTTGTCTCTGCGAGAAACCATTGGAATTGGTGTCTATACATTTGGCTTGTTGTGTTATGAGAGATTTATTTTACAAACAATTGTTTCTGTCCCTTGATCAACGACAAAATAAACAAATATTCGTCTTCTGTTACACATTTTTGAACGAGGTGAAGTAAAAAAAAAATTTGAAAAAAATATAACTATACTATTTTCAGAAATCGAAGTCAGTACAGGCAAGATAGGCATGCTTTTCTATATTCTTTCACATTGCGTTTGTATAAATCTGTCCTGTGTGTGGGGTGATCAGATCTCAATTTAAATCCGAGGGAAATTTTTTAAATTTTATATTATGAAGGGCTACCAGTTTGCAAAAAACTTTTTTTTTAGATTTTACAAAAAAACAGGTAATTTTGTGACATTTTGGGAAATTTTATGAAATATGTTCATTTCTTTACAAAATAACATATAATAACAAGCTGATTTGAATAATATGATAGCAATTTGTATTGTAAATAATTTTCTTTCTTATTCTAAGAAAAGACAAAACAAAAAATAAAATTCAGAATGTAACGGTAACGTAACGAAATCATTAACAAGTACATAAAGGAAACAAAATAGAAGAAAATGGACAAATAAACAAATATGAAAATGAATGTATGTACGTATGTATACAAAATTTAATATCAAATTGATACTGAACACATAATTTTATAAATAAAATTAAAAATACTGAATATGGTTTAATCATAAATTCATATTCATTTTATAAATTTAATCAAAACTCCCAGTAGCTACGGTAACCCTGAATTATCATCATTTTCTTTTATGCCCATCTTCCCGCTGACACGAATCAATCAACATTTTATACTTTGAGTGGACATCGGCTGCGCAACGACTTCATATTTTATAGTTCGGTTTTTTATTTTTCATATAACCAAAATGGTGTTAAATGATTAAATCAGTTGCCCTTGCCTTCACGCTGTGTGATAGGCAACATCAAGCGGAAGGGTGTATTTCTTTTTCCCAAAAAAAACAGGGTGATTCATTATTAGAAATGAAAAAACCAGCAAACAAAAATTAAAATTTGTCTTAAAAACCGAACATTTTTATGATATTTTCAAATAATGCTACTTTTTTATCAAATATAAATTTACAGGGATGTGAAATTTGTACACAATCTCCCTTTTAAAAATTATTTGTGAACAAAATTATAAATTTATTTCTGCACAATTTGGAACATCCTGTTAACATATTTTAAAAAGTACCTTCTTCAGGGTTGACAGAGATATATTATCAGAATTTCCTACAAAATATTATATGTGAAGTTATCAGAACCTCATCGGGTAACTATTTCCATAAGCACAATACTGACTTCGATTTCTGAAAATAGTATAGATACATATTTCATTTGATGCGAAGTTGAAGTAAGTTAAAAGATTTCAAAATTACTAATTCAAATTTTATGTTTAATGTTTTAGGTACATGAGTTCTTATGTACCTACAGTATAGCCAAGATACTCTTTGTGTAGAACGTTTTTTATTCACATATTTACATTTGATTGTTCAGTTTATAAACGAAAACCAATTTTAAGTAGAATCCATTCAAAAATCTACAAAAATCTTCCGTATATGATTATTTCAGTAAATCTGTAAGCATTTTTGCACAACTGTATCTAACACTAAACAGCAACAATTTTAAAACTTCTTACTTTTTTCAACTTTTATTTAGAGAAAAAATCCCTTTTTCTTTCGTTTCAATTTTTTTTTTTTTTAATTTCAAATGATTTGATGTCATTTACAATAAAATCATAACTTATCGTTCATCTGTCATCATTGTCCATTTAAAAATTTTAAGTTTTGCATGTGTCAATGTTTGACATAATTATGCATGAATTTCGATGTTTTGCAAATATACACATTGTTTTGTGGGAGCTAGCGTCTATAGCCAGGAAAATGCTCTAAGGATAAACGCTCAGATGAGCGAATATTAATAACAAAGGGTATAGCTGGAGCTAAGATAAACAAAGGGGAAACGTTTGGCGAATGCACAAACATATGTATATAGATACATCTGGAACCGGCTTAAGAATTAAGACAAATATTAGATGCAATAAAACAAAAAAACAGATTTATATACTTGTTGATATTACAAATATGTATTTGTCATGAACATGATACGAGTACTATGTATATGCATAAATATTGGTATAATAACTTTTACAAATATTAAATTCGCATTGATTACATTCGTATACGTGAATATCTATTATAAAATTTGTCGAAAACTTAAATGATTTAATTAGTTGCTTGAAGGCACATTTTTATTTTCATAGACTAATATTATAGTATTATATATTCGTAAATATGAAGTAGGTACATGACGTAATGTTATGTATGATTGTTTATACCAAAAATCGAAAGAAAAAAAAGTAAGAGAAATTAAAAAATTTTTTTTTAAACAAAAATACTCGTGCAAATAATATCTATAGCTAAAAATCGTATTATTGCAAATAATTAAATAATAATGAATACAATTGTTAACTACAATCGTTAATGGTATGAATATACTATGTATTGTAATATGTTCCTAAGTACATAAGTATACATATACCAATAATTGTAACCGTAAGTATGTTTTAAATACTATATCGTATATATCTGCTAAAAAAATAAAAGTTTATCACATTTTTACAGTTAGTCTCAGAAATATTCGGACGACTAATGTCCGATTTCTTCAAAAGTCTATCTGCTAGCTGGGTGTCACATAAGTTTAGCTGATAGCTAGCTACGAGAGTTTGCTTTTCTTTACGCAAACCTCGCGCTAACCGGCTATTTCTCGAACCTTAAATTGAAAATTTTGAATCGATACTCAATATTCTTAATGTAAAATTCAAATTCAATTCAAAAAAGTATAATGGCTCAAAAAATTTGCAAGGCGGTAAAGAAGGTCTTGGTTTATCATTTTTGATGGCTAATAAATAAGGTTTGGTGAGCAAGATCAGAAAATGGATATGAATTTTCAAAATTTTTTTGTTTATTTTGGTGCTAGATTTATACAATATATGATATGTTGTAAGATAAAAATTTCTGTATTTTTTATAATATTCAGATAGAATAACATTGTATATTAATGATAATTGAAAAAAAAAAACAATAAAATTATATCAATTTTTTAAGTATACTTAAAAAATTAAAAAATATTTCAAACCACTCAGTCATTCGAATATTTATGAGAATAACTGTATATACGTAGTACATATTATTTTTATAAGTTAAGTACTCGTATATAATATCAGTTGTACGAGTATCCTCTTAAGATATGAATATTTTATATATAGCGTATTCGTGACAATTTATACATATATTTAAATACCACATTCATTTATACATAAATTATTATTTATTATATTATAATTTTTTTTTACAGATACACATACATACGAGTATATTGTGTACATATATAATGTCATTTTGCTTGCAAAAATTTCGTCATCAGAAAATGCAAAAGTTTATTATATTTTTTAAATAAAATACTTTTGAAACATTGCAAACAATACTCAGACTAAAAACGAAAAAAAAAAATAATATAATCACAAAATATATATTTCGTTTTTCGTTTTACTTTCATATCAGAATAAATAATAGTGTACAATATACTTAGTATACTCAGCGCCGGTTTTAGCCTCTTTGGCGTCCGGTATACTTCTAAACTTTTAGCCCTTTAGGTTAAAACTTTAATATTTAAATGAATTTGATTTTTTTGATTCTAAAAGTACAAAATTTCAATTTCTATGTTTTTTAGCGAAAAAAAAAATCATCCTTTTCACGTCATCCAATAGGTAGGATTATAGAAGCGATTATTCTCATAGAAATTCAAGTTCTCTAAAACTCTTATCTGTTCTCGTCTACTACAATTCAGTACCTAATATACACAAGAAAATAAGAAGAGAAATAAATATTCGCGTATTTTTCTACTCCTCTTTCTACATATCAAACACTCGAGAGTTCAATTACCATGTTTGTTTACAAATGAAAATATATGTCAAACATTTATAGATTTTTCTTATATAAACGGATTTTATTTCGATCTGAAATTCTTCTTCGTAGACAGCTATTACAGAGCAGTGCATAATTTACACAAGAAAAGGGGAAAAGAAACTTACTTACTTCTACGTATGTTTCTACTTCTCAAATTTTCAAAACGTAAATGACCATGTTGTTTTGCGAATGAAAATGTAGATGTATTATAGGTAGATACTGTGAACTCGTGAACCTTTTATTTTTTCTTCATATATTTATTATGCGAACATTTTAAAAGAAAATTTTTATAGAGAATATTTTTTTGACTATGACTTTTATTCTGTCCTTGTTCGCGCCTCCGAGATTTGATGCCCAGTTTTAGTGAACCATTTCAATTTATAAAAGAATCGGGTATGAACATACTATATAAACTACTACTTAGTAAAACTGGTAAAATGTATATCATATGAACGTAGATACATAAATAATATTTACAGTGTGTTTCATTACAGAAATCCCTCAAAAAATAAAAAACGAATGATTGTTTTGACTAGGTATAAACTTTATTTTAATCAGCTATATAAACTCTAATTCGCGTTATATTCAATAGCTCGTCCAGTCTCCACTCGCTTCAATAACATGGCGGCATCTTTCATCACAACTTTTCACTAATTTCTTGGCGTACTCCTTGCTAAGATTCTTCCAAATTCTTTTTAGCACTCGAATTAAATGATTTGTGTTTTTTATTTTTAACCCCCACAATTTCTGCTTCATGTAAGCCCATACATTTTCAATAGGGAATTACAATCTGGAGATTGTGAAGGCCAATCCATAGTATTGATCCCATTTTGAGATTTCCATTGGGTGCAAAGTTGACTCCGATGTTTGGGGTCATTGTCTTCTTGAGGAATCCAATCTCAATTTCCGTGTCCAAACCAGTTATTTGTTAATCGTAACAACCCATTTTTATATATTTTGGTCATCCGTTTCGCATCCAGTATCCCCTTTTGACAAAAGGCCCCATAAACGTGTGCCTTTGCAGGGTGTTTTACAGTACGTTCTATATGTATCGATCACTTTTTTTCGTCCAAGCACGTTTCAAAAGATTTGAAACGAGAAAAGAAGCCTCATCCGTGAAGACTACATTACTCCAATCTTGGTTAATATTCTTTCGGGCCCATAGTAACCTTTTTTCCATATGGGAACTTGTCAATAAAGATTTTTGTATCGTTGACAAGTTTTTTATTTGAAATTCTTTGAGGCGTCGCTGAATAGTTAAGTGGAGATGTTTATACCCTTTTTCGATAATTTTTCATGTGCTTTTCGAATCGATATTGAAGGATTTTCTAAAAATATCTTCTCTATTGTCTTATCGTTGCTCTTTGTTGTCGATCGAGGCCTATCCTTTTTATGCACGTCATCTAAAAAAACAGTTTCCAGGTAACGTTGATTCCATATTCTAATGAAGAATCTTGATTTTTTCAGATACCTAGCTGCTTCTGCTACGGTCATTTTTGGTCCCTTAGGATGGCTAACTAAAAATGCTGCTTCAAACCGCACCTTCTAATATGAACTCATTTCACTTTTAATATTGTAAAAACTAATTAATGCCACCTACAAAACAATTATACTGCGAATTAGAGATTCGATTGCTCCTTATATAGACAAAAAATTTTATCTGTAACTAAAAGGTTGTAGATAAAATCGAAGGATTTCTGTAGTGAAACACACTGTAACTATAGTACGTATGTATTTGTAAGTGCATATTATATATCATGCAATTTGGTGTACATATGTGCTAAAATTATTTTCAAAAATTATAAATATCTGAACCATATTTTTTATATGTATAAGGGTATTCACGGTTTGGTCTTGTATCATTGTAAACGGTGTAAACTTGTACAATCCTATACCTATTGTAAACATGTTCAATGTAATTTTTACCTAGAATGCTTCTAAAAATTTACAATGCTGATACCCATTGTATGCGGTGTTTATTACTATTGTATATGCCATTCTGACATTAAATGCTAAAGTAATTTGATTAAATTTATTTTTAAAATATTTTAACTTACATATAAGTTATTAATTTGCTTGCTTTCAATACAAAGTTTGCTATGGTGCGTTCACGATATAATTTAAGATTTGGGTGTATGTTCACACTTTTTACATTCTTACAACAATTCGTGAATACCTCTAATGTATTATAATACAATATAGTATAGTATACATAATTAAAATAAACTATAAAATTTTATATGACAAAAAAAAAGTTAAGAAATTTTAAAAAATTCAAAAATAAATTCAAAAATTAATGTAGGAAGAACGATGATGATGATGATAATATTACTTATTTCTATTTGGCTTTTCAAACATACATACATAATTGTGTTTATACTCGTACATATACAAGTACTGTATTACTATATGTATCATCGTATTCGTATCATGTAGATTACGATGACTTTAGTAACAGTAAATTCAATACAATATATTAATAGAGTGAATATAGTATTTTGTACAATATTTTTCTTATAAAAAAATTATTGAATTCCTATTATAAAGAAAACAAAAGAAATTTATAAAATATTTGTAATGTGTATGTGTTTTTTTTTTTAAATGCATATAATAATGCGGCGAATGCTAAATCATATATATGAATGAATAACAAACATTATATTACGACTACGACTGTACATATATGTACATATGTACATTATTTTGTTCGGCCACTGTATACACTTATGTATAGTGTATACCCATCATATACTGGCGCTAAGATATTATTTTTAGATTACGCGGTATGCTTTAATTTTTGAAAAGAGTTTCGTAAAAATAATATAACAAAAAAAAAGTTTTTTTTTTCTAAAATTAAATCGTAGTATGATGAAATAAGTATATTTTTGTGTGTTCTGTTATCTTATACCACATATACTATAAAATGTATTTTATAGTATCTTTACTTACATATTACTTATTATACTCGTATTATGTAGATGTACCTACCTAAATGTATAATTTCAAGTAGAAATTTTTTGTGTCCAGCAGCAGCATCAGTATTAAAACTATACACTTTACGACTACATCATAATATACATACGTATACATGTAGTTAGAGCTACCTACAATTAGCTCTACCTACAATTTAGCTTCAACATTTCATTTTTTTTTCTTCAATTTTGATTATTTTCGTATATGATTATATTTAGCTTCAAAAATAAAAAAAATAAAAAAATAAAAATAAAAATAATAGAATGAAAATAAAAATAATAACAAAAATTATTGATTATCCATATATTACTGTTTATTTTTTTTTGATATTATCATATTTCAATTTCAAAAAATAGTTACATCCTATAATCATCATCATCATTGCGATTCTACTACAATACTTGTCATACCATAATCGTACTATAGTGTATACATATTTTTTTTTTTTTTTTGGTTTTATTATTAGTATCAATGTTATTCTTTATATTTTATTTGCAATAATAATAATAATTTTCAATAAAACAAAAATATGTATAAGATCGTGTCATTTGGAAAAAAGTTAGTTAAATATTTTTTTGTAATTTTTTTTGTTTATATATATTATAAATAATTAGTATACATAGTTGAGCATATTAATATTTTTTTTAATTTTGTTTTCAATTTTTAAAATTGAAATCGAATTTCGATTCATTTATATAAGCATTACTAAATATTTCATTTATTAATTTGTTTTTCTATATATTATATGGTTCATGGTTTGTATACTCGTATTTATATATTTTATATACTTAAGGTCGTATTCATCAACTAAGATTATCTATCCGTTGGATATATTATTTTAGCCGGATATAATTTCGGCTTATTCATCAATCTATAGATAAAATTTGGTTTTCGAAGTGTCGAACATGTCAGTTGATTGCGAAAAGTTAGTATTTTTATATTACAAAACGAAAAAAAGATTATGTGTGATGTCATGATTATAATATGTGAGTGCTGTGTGCTTTTGCTGTTAATAAAAAGATTATGTTTAAACGCTATATTTATAGTATCACTTCCAGGTTGTCTTAAAAATATTCGAATAGTGCATAATAGAGGTTGATGAAAACAAATTTATCTCAGATAAAAAATAATCTTGATTAGTGAATACGACCATAAGTAGTAATTTTAATTCTTTTGTTTACTTCATTTTTAAATATAATATTTTTCTGTTATTTTCTATTTATTTTTATTATTTTCATTATTTATTTATATTCTATAATGTTCATTCATATAATGTTGATGAGTACACATATATTTACTTATACCACATAAATTTATCATCTATGTACATATAATTTGATCAGTGAATTGCATTGTTTTCTTAAAATGTAAATTTATGTACATATTGTCATTATTACCATTGTGTTATATTTTTGTTTCAATAATAAAAAATTGAAAAAAATAAAACAATAATAATAATAATAATAATAATAACAACAAATAATAAACCTATAATATGTACATAAAAAATGTACAAAAACTGTCATTATTTAAATATTATTTTTTAGTATTTCTCTTTTACGTTGTACGTTTATTCATTCATTGCAAGAGTGCACATTATGATTTACAGTCAAATTCATCTATCTCGAAATTGTACGAGCTATCGTCAAAATTTGTTAAATGGAATAAAGTTTTGAAGGAATTTTTTAGTTAAAGAAAATTTAAACAAATATTATTATATACATATATATTTTAGGCCTATAATTGCATAGTTATTTAAAAAAAAGGAATTATCAATTTACTAAGCAAATTGTTAAATTACATACATACATATTTATTTATCGTTGTGTACACATATTCTACTTGTTAAATACTTATACGAATATAAATGAGGTTTAGTTCATGTTTTCAATTATGGAGTTAGATCTAAAACAGCAACAGGCCATACACTATGAGGCTACACGACAATCTTTCACGACACAATATTTTTTCCTTGACTTTTCCTTCACGATAAAAATTGTCGTAAATCGTGTCTAGTATATGATATGGCTCATACCGAAAATCATATATACTAGGAAGATTATTCCATATATTATGTTTTATATGAACAAATGAAGAATTAATTACTATGGTACCTGTATCAGTACACAAGCTTCAAAATGAAGTTAAGTGTTGTCGTTCAACTTGAAGTTTTCATATTCAAACTTGGCTGATATTCATCAACATAGATTACTTTAATCTAAGATAAAGTATACGAGTATATTCATCAACCTGGATAAAACATCTTTCGGTTATTTTTAAGACAACTTCGGAGTGCTATTATAAATATCGTTCGAACATAACCTTGTTATTAACAGTAACAGCACAGCACTCACATATAATCATCACATCACATAACCTCTATTTCATTTTGTAATATAAAAATACAATCATCTGACATGTTTGACACTTCGAAAACAAATTTTATCTAGGTTGATGAATAAGCTGAAATTATATTTAGCTAAAATATATCCGACGGATAATCTATGTTGGTGAATACCAGCCTAAGGCCCAGTTTCACAAAGAATAGATAAATCTAGGGATAACTAACTCATTGATAAATTTATTCAAGAGATAAATTAAAACTACTGTTTCACAAACAAAATTATGAAAGTTATCTAGTAAATTATCCATAGATAACTAACCAAAGCTTCGTAGTTTCAGTGCTGCAATATAGATGGATTCGTCTTATTATATACATAATACAAATGTCAAATCCATATATATTTTCAAATTTTGAATTTAAAAATTCAAATTTCAAGATACGTTAATACATACCTTGTATTTCTCTAGCAGTCAGACGAATTGTTTATTGTTTATAATGTAAGTTTAATTAAATAAAAATATTGAAATATTATAATTATTATAATTTTATTTAAATATTATTATCGTATTAATTTTAGTTTTTTTATTTATAATAAATAAATAAATAAATGAAAAAAAAAATAATAATAACAATAAAAAATATAGAATATTTAATAAAAATACAAATTTTTGATTTCTTTTCAAAATTATATTATCTCACCATTATATCACTTTTTTTACAAATTTATCGCCGTCAAAAAGTTGGTGATAAAAATTCTTCGTGTATGATAAATTTTTGAGACTTGTTTCTATTTTACTAAACGAGAATCACATTTTTAGTGATACCGTGATAAAGTGTTATCATTTTATCGTATCACAGAACGGAAATCCATCGCTGATATTGAAAAACTCCTCAACGTTTGTGGTGTAAGGTGGATTTGAATTTTATTATATAAAAGAAGTACGGCCTGTTTGGACAATCTAAACCTTGCTTTGAATTGTCCCCTGTCGTATTTTTGAAATGGGTCCGTTCGTGCTCTCAAAAATCTTGAATAAAATCTACATGAACACTGAATATTGCCTTCACTAGAATCCTGTGAGGTATCTGAATCAAAACTATCTGTAGAAACAGATGGAGATGATACTGAACTCACTGAAGATACTGACGACATTTTTCAAACAAAACACTATATACGTTGTATATACTCATATATACATTAATATATATTTCACTTTTTTTTCTATTTTACAATCTATTTATTTTATATATATTATTTTTAAAATTCAAATAGTTTTTTAGTATAAAACTTCAATCAAAAACACTTTATTTATTTTTTATATATTATTTTTAAAATTTAAATGGTTTTTTAATATAAAACTTGGATCAAACACAATTCAATAATAATTAAACATATACTTTTACCAGTACAGTGGATAAATGTCAATTGAACTTTCCATTTATCTATAGATAAGCATTTTAACCTGCAGAAATCATGAAGTTAAAATAACCTATAGATTTATCTATAGATTAACTTATCAAACGTTTGTGAAACGCAAAATAGGCTTAAACTTGAGATTTATTCTATGGATAGCGAAAGCTTTGGAATAAATAATTTATCTATTCTTTGTGAAACTGGGCCTAAGTGACAAAAATGAGAGGATAAATATAAAAAACATAGTTTTTATTAAGAAATAAAAGCGCTAAAAATTAAGTCAAACCAAGAATATGTATTTTTTAAAAAGTATCAAAATTTATTCAATTTTAAGTCCTTCATCAACACTGTCCAACAATAGACTGTTCGCATATCTGATTTTTATTTCTAATCCTACATATTTCATTTCTTATTTCTTTGTTTTCTTTTTCTTTGTACACATATATTTTTACAGTATCCTTATTTAACTACAGTTATTTCTTTATTCTTATTAAACGATAGAAGTGTTTTCTTTGTTTGAAGATAGAAGCAATAAAACTAGTTGAGTTTTGTTATATTAAATTCGTAATATTATCCTTTCTTTGAAGAAAACACTTATATCAATACATTTTATTATAGCCAAAATATTTTTTTGTTTTTCAATATACCCTGTTTTTTTTTTTTTTTTTTTTTAATGTGTTTATTAAATTCTAATTATTTCACATAAATAATAGTCTTAAATAAAATAACTAAAAATACACACAATGATTTGTCGCTTACATAAAATCACTGTTTTCTTGATTAATATTTTTTTCAGCTTTAGAACGAAAACTTTTATATCTTTTCCGATATTTTACTACTAAAATTCACGCAATTGTATGCCAATTTTTTTCCATTCGACTTTTTGCTAAAGCATTTTTTTTAAAAAAAAAAAAACTTCACAAATTAAATTTGATTATTCCAAGTTGTTATAATCATCAAAGTAATTTAAAATTATCTAATAAATAGAAAAAAATTTGATACTTGGAATTTTAAAATTATATTAAATACAGCCGTTATAATATTGAAAACAAAGTGACATCTCAATTGTGTCTAAACCAATGTAATAAATAATATATACCTATATGTGAAATGTGAACATAAATTCAGTGCTCTTACGACTTCTTATAAAAATTTCATGTATAAAAATAAACATGTCAAAATTATTGTCGCAATATTTTGTGGAAGCAATATTACCCTTCTTAGTCAATATCCATATTGCCATTGGCGACCATTGATATTACTAGTATAGACGCAGGGCTAGCACAAATTTAGGACTGACAATAATTCAGTGGGTCCTATTATGAGTGTCGATAATATCGTCTCGTCATCGACTATCGCCTCGACTCGACAAATTTTGTATTATGAGCGTCGATTTGAGGCGAGAATATCGACATTTTGAGTCGATCAGCTAAAACTAATCGACAGGCATATACATAGTAGTCTATGGTGATTTGACATTTTATGTATGCTTTGCATATAATAAAAGGTGTATTTAATTATTCTGCTCAATTTATTTAAGTTTAATTTAATTAATTTAATTAATTAAAGAAAAATCACCAAAAATGCTGTTTGAACTCTTTGAAAAAAAAAAACATGAACGCATCTCTCATCAATGCTCTTCTCTTATCCAAAAAGTCATTATTAAATTAATATGTTTTATATGTATTTTCTCACTTAGCTACAAATTATTTAAATTAATCAAATATTTATTAAAAATCACAAAAATTAATTAAATATTTATTCAAAATTGAGAACAAATGTCAATTATAAATTTTTATATCGAAATATTTGACAACTTTTATAGAAATTACATGGTAAAACTGAATGAAAACAAACTTTGATATGGCAATATCTTACTGTCGAGGCGATCCATTTACATAATACAAAATTTACATCGTCTCGTCTCGTCTTAATTTTGTCGATAGTCGATAGTATCGACACTCATAATAGGGCCCAGTATCTATTCTGCAAACATGAACCTAACACACAGAATTTAGCAAAACACATAAGACCAAATATACAAACAAATGTAATTTTTAATTAATACGAAATGTACATTTTTTGAAGTGTAAAAATAATAAAAAGTTTTTATCAAGATATATTTCTAATTCTAATAATTTTACACATAATTTCGGTGCAGAAGAATTGGTAACGGACAAGAAAATTAATAAAAATATGGAAGATTTATACAAAACGGCAAATATCGAGTTAGACGAATTCGACTGTTGTTATACTAATATATAAACTATAAATTTTATATGTATTCATTAATTTTGTTTTTATTCGGATAAATAAAGATCAAACTTCAAAACTTTGATCAGTTGTCGTCATTTCATAATATGTGAACCGAACGTTATTACAATTTTTAATGCACAATATATACGAGTACATATGCTCTGAATTATTAACAATCAAATAATAGAGAACAATCGACATTTTGGAATCTAGCCAAAAAATATATAAAAATATAATTTTTGGCAAAAACTCAGACTCAGTCTTACTTATTCTTTGTTTCATTAAAAAAATAAATTAAAGATTTTTATTAAAATAGTATAGTTTATACGCGAGTAAATTTGAATTTAAAAAGAAAGACACTCACACATACACATCCACAAAATACATACATAATAACGAAAAATGGATGGAAAAATTGATTTATTTAAAAATATACACATTTTTTTATTAAAAAATTTCAGGTGTAATTCAAAAACATCATACTTGCCACGACAATCTCATGATACATTGAATACAATCGACCCATCTCAAGGAAGTTATAAATTAACAGCAAATGAAGACAATATTATTCGTAATACGTCAGTGAGCTATCATAATTCAAACAGCAGTAATGTTGCATCACCAACATCAAATTGCACAAATCTTCCGGATATATTGCCTGTAAATATTAAAATGCATCCGCAGCAACAGCAACATCAACAACCACAACAACCGCAACATCATCATCAACAGCAATCATACAATGGAAATACAAATTCTCCTTTAAACGAAGTACCACATACAGCTCCAGCTATTATGCAAACATTCTATCCGACAAAATCGATTTTGAATTTTCAATCATCTAATGCATCTGGTAATCAGCAAAATTCATCATTTATGCAAAGTAATCATCATGGGGTATATAAAGCAACAGGGGCAATACAACAATCTCAGATGATAACACTTTCAACACAATCGCCATCAGAATTATCATCATCAATAACAAATGCAAATATTTCAAATTCAGGTAGTTCGAATGAAGCTGTTAGCCCTAAATTTATGTCACAATCTGCAATTGATTTGAACAAAACGCACATAATAAAATCAAATGAAATGCATACTTCAGAAATTTTACTCCCAGTTCAATTAGAAAATAATAATAGTTGCAGCAGTAATTCACCATCAATACAATCTTCACAGCTACCATTTTCAGGAAGACATGATTTGAAAAAAACCGAAATTGTACGTAAATTAAGTTTGGGAGACGAGAGTCGACATGATGATCATCTTGTTAGAGCTGAACTTGTTAACACAACATTATCATCATCACCATCATCAGAAAAAAAATCTGATGAAAGGATTGTACGGAAAGAAAGTCTTCGAGAAAATATCGAAAAAATTACTCAGTTACAATCGAAATTGATGTCAGCACATCTTATTGAAAACAGCGGCGAACGAAAATTATTAAGTTACACAGCTAAAACAATTGAATTAACTGCAAAGAAAAATAATGAAAGAGAACCGATCAGAAAGGAATTAAAATTATCATCAAAATTAGAATCGACATCAACATCAACAACACAAGTGTTATCTACTCAGACTAAAAGTCCTATAAAAACACAAGTTTCATCTGTTGAATTAGCAACACGATTACCAAATGTATCAACAATTTCAGTATCATCTGTTTCGTCGCCATCACCAACATTTGAAACAGATAAAATTTCCGAAAGGGATAATGAATTGGATGGTTTGAAATTGATACAAAGAACTGAAATAATTTTACGATTGAATGCACCAACATCAGAGGCTGCATCACAAACAGACGAAACGCTTGAAAATGAATTGTCTCGTATCAAAAGGAATGAATATGATAACGATGATAAATTTTGTAAAAAAAATAATGAATCTTTAGATAACATAAATATTTTGAAGCGAAGAGAAAAACTTCCTGAAGAGATTGATTGTGATAATTTATCACAGGATTTGATTAAACAACTGCCGCCAAATGATAAATTAGGTCAAATATTATTATCGAAAGTTCATAAGACATTTTCAGATTATATTGAGGATTTGTATGATCAGCAGAATGTGACATCGAACTTAGCACCGAAAAATGCAACAACAGAACTGATCGTACCAGCAGCAACAAAAAGTTCTGGTACAATGACGACTGTAGTCACAACAAAAACAATACCATCACAACCATCATCGCCACCATCAACAACTAAACGAGATGTTGGAACATCAACTCCAAGTAGTGATCAATCTGTCGGCTGTGAACTTATTATTGAACCTTCATCATTACATAATAATAATAATAATAGTAATAATAATAATAATAATAATAATAATATTAATAATAATAATAATAGACATACTGAAATAATGGCTGTGTGCAGTTCAGAGTCAACAGATTCGGATAAAAAATGTGAATCACAATTGCAATCGCATCAGCAACGGATAATTCGTAATGTTGTTATTGTGAATGTTGTTGAAAATAACACTTTGAACGGAGATCGAAGTGAAAATGAAAGAAAAATTGAAAAT
Source organism: Villa cingulata (assembly GCA_951394055.1). Taxonomy (NCBI): domain Eukaryota; kingdom Metazoa; phylum Arthropoda; class Insecta; order Diptera; family Bombyliidae; genus Villa; species Villa cingulata. The sequence goes on from OX596017.1 coordinate 17,316,760, forward strand.
GATAGCTGTGATTTAATTAAAAAAAAGGTAAAAATATGATTGAATAGAATTCGGCCCAAAACAGTTGAAAAGTTTCGCGTATGTTTCCATATGTGTGTTAGTAAATTTTTTTGTATACAGATTTTGGTCTTAAGTTTAATATGCTGCAAAAAAGAAACTGGTCGAGACATTTTGTGTATCACCACCCACCGCATGTATCATCTTTGACGAACTAATTTTGGCAGTGGTAAAGAAATTTTGGCAGCAATTTGTTTACTTCCTTTTCACTCCTCTAATTCAATTTCTGCCTACAACATACACGAAATATCAGAATTTCTGCTGCAAAGAAGTATCGTGATACATCTTTGGTGGAAAAATTATAATTTTTTATAGCAATGCCATCTCACTTACAGCACAGAAAACACACTTAATTTTGTTCAAGCGTCATCAAAAAAGGAAAATGTGAAGATTTTCTTGACCACTTTCTTTGAGCGTTTCTAAAGCGTTTTTTTATATAGATTTTAAATGGAGAGAAAAATTTCTTTCGCGCAATATACGAAGCTTTAAGATACAAAATTTTGATTTTTATAAAAATGTTAGAAATCTCCATTCGAGCATATGAGTATACAAAACTCGGTTTTTTTTATTCTTCGCACATAAATTTTATTATGTTTACGTAACTATCTTTTTTTTTAAAATGCTAAGCTAGTGTAATATGAAATTTTCAACTGTTTTGGGCGTATGTATACGATATAAACTCATGACGAAGATGACATTTTAAAAAGAAAATAAATACCCATAAAATTTTTTTCTAAAAAAATAGGAGGAATTAGTAAATTGTTTAACAAAAAAACTAGAGGTGCTCGGTAATGAACAAGCAGAAATCGGTAAAGAGATTATTCAGAATGAACAATTCGGTAATACAATTACAACAAAGGTAATTGAAAATATTCGACCAATTGATGCTACAAAATTTCGTGCTTACATTGACGATATAGGACATATAACAATGCTGCTATTATCATTATCTGGACGATTAGCTAAAATTGAGAATACAATTCATTCAATAAATGATAATCATAATGAAAAGGTATTTTATTCACTTTGTATATTTTTTTTATTTTTATTGTATAGAAAAATTTAAATATTTTCATTTATTTTTTTTTTTTTATTTTAGAAAATTCTTGAAATAAAACGAGATCGTCTTTTAGAGCAATTAGATGAAGCTAAACATTTAAAAAGAGATATCGATAGAAGAGGACAAATTGTTAGTCAAATTTTAGAAAAGCATTTAACATTTGATGAATTAAATGAATATGATTTATTTATAAATACAAAAATGAAATTAATTGTCGATTCGAAAGAGATCGCTGATAAAATAAAATTAAGTGAAGAGCAATTGAGTTATTTAAAGGATAATCTTATGCACAGTGATTGTTGATTATATGCGTAAATAATATACATACTGAATATAAATATACATATCGAGGGTATTCACTTAATGTAATAAAAGACGATGTAAACCGAATTAAACATGTAAATACGTATGTATTTTACTAGGTTTATGGCCTGAATATGATTAATTGTTACCGTCGCCAGTAAAATTGACGGCGACGGCGACGGCTACCGGTCAAATGACGGCGAAAATATAAACACGATTAAACTTCAAAATTATTTATTTTCACCAAGCACCACATTAGATATACAACTACAAAAATATCATAAAACTCTAACATATGACACTGGGGTGGATTCGTGTAAGGTGATTAGTAATAGGTGATTTGTGACAGTTAAAAAGTGATCACCGAGAAGTGATTGTTCGTGTAAGTTGATCACCAAATAAGTGATGAAATTTAAAATGCGGCTAACTTCAGAGTAAACTCATAATTGTGAATTAATCAAAACAAATAAAAATCATGAATAATAATAGTAAAATAATAAAGAGAATTAAAATTAATTCTCGTCTATTGGATTTTTTGATCCTTTTTTATATTTTAAATTATAAAATAATTTTAACAAATTACATATATACCGTCAACAGCAAAGAGCAAACACCAATTGCTTGTATGTGATTATGATTATTTTTTGGTTAGGTAGAAGAAGAAAAATAGTATAAATTAGAAAAGTGACACCTCAAATGCTATCACCTCAAAGTGATAACATTTAGTGATAGTTTTTAGTGATTGTCACCATACGTGAACGGAAATTTATGATGTATATCACAAATCACCTTACGTGAATCTACTCCTGGTTTATGTACATCACCAACACAACCGTCAAAAGTAGAAAGTTGAGCTACTTACGCCGTCAATGTCACCGTCAAAAAAACGGTCACAGCTAATCATGTTCAACTACATTAATTTCATATTTAGCAAAAATGACGTCGACGATAACGGTTAATTACATTCAGGCCTTTACTTATTTAGCGTGCCTCTTACTACATAAAATGAATACCCTAATTATATTATAAAATGATTAATTAAGTAGGTACATATTATAATAATTATGATAATTATAACGTTATTTTATTTTTAATTGTAGGTTTTAGTTATTTTACGATTATTATATTTTTAATTTTTTTTTTGTCCCTTGTTACGTACGTATATAAAACTATACAAATACTATGATACAAATAAAATAATTTACTTTATTTAAAAAAAAAAAATTTTTTTTTTGTGTAATAGATATACGATGCATAACTTAACAAAACAGTTGTTTATTGCTTATTATTATAATATTGAATTATAGAAAGATAAAAAAAAAAAAATGAAAACTAGAAGAAGAAAAATTGAGATAGAAAAAGATAAATTAGCTTTATTACTCAAAGTAATAACGAATTTTTATAAGTAGAATATCTACACTAACTACAATCAATGTACACATATTAAATATATGTATGTTACAAAATTTAAAATGATTTAAAAAATTAAATTAAATATAAATTAATTGTTTTGCTGTAGTTAAATAATATTAATAATATGATTTTTATGTGAATTTAGAAATAGTAAACAAAAAAACAAAAATTTCCATACTAAATACTACATACATAAATACTACTATTTTTTGAAAAATTTGTTAATAAAATTTTGAAAAACAAAAATTAATTTATATCCTCAAAATTATAAAAAAAAATTTATGATTACAATTTCTAAAAAAAAAAAATTAGAAAAAAAACTGCTATATGCTTAGAATTTTTCAATAAAAAATGAAAAACAAAAAAAAAAAAAAAATTTAAACACAAAGTGCAACTGCATTTAGTGCCATATATTAAGAGCATTTTTCTCTACGTTAAACGATTGCATTTTTCATATTGGTAATTTGTTATCACACAATATACTTATGTATACACAAATAGAATTTTATGCATTTAAGTTTTTTTTTTTTTTTTGGTTGTGATCCGAAAACTACGGTTATTAAATTTACTATTTGAATCAATTGTACTGTACATGCAGTTAAATTGATTACTTGAATAGTACATAAAAAAAAAAACATAAAAATCATACAAAAAAAAAAGAAAAGAAAAATGAAAAAAATCCATAAAGTAAACAAACAACATAAAAATATTAAGTAGATTAATACACAAATCCTATACATATTTAATAATTTAAAAATTGCTTATACATACCATTTCAATTCAATTCATAAATATCACACCTCTAGTATAAATTTAAAGGAAATAAAAAGATAATAGGAATAAAAAAATCAGAAGAAAAAGAAAAAAATCATTGATTGTGATGTTCGGTAGGTATATGAATCGTTGCACTAACATTTTTTAGAACAGAATTATAAATATTTTTTTCCAATTTAAATTTCGAATTCCAAAAGATCTTCTTCTTAAATACAAATATAATTCTCTTGTATTTTTTTTAATTTGTTTTGTGATTCCATATTTTAATTTTTTCTTACAAAATATTTCGAAAATACAAAAATTTAAAAATTAAAATCACTTAATATCTATTAAGTATCTAATTTCTTGTATAAAATGCCTTTTTTTTTTTATAAATATGCTATACTTTGTGAAAGTGCAAATAAAAAAAAAAATAAAATTAAATAAAATGATAAGATAAGATAAATGATAAGATAAGATAATTAAGAAAAAGAAAATATTTTATCATTTTATAGAAAAAAATTATTCAGTTTCATTTTTCATACTTAACTGGTTGTATTCAAAATTAAAGATCAAATTATTTTGATGAAAATTTTCATTGTACGAAAGTAGATATTTAAAATATGTACATATTTAGAAATCATAGAAATTTTTACGTATTATTACGCGTATAATTTTGTTAATCGTGTAAAAATATTTGCTGTCAAATTTTTACTTCACGAAAAAAACGAATACATAATTAAATTTAAAATGTTTATATACGTGTATATACAATACACACATATGTACAGATGTCTTATATATTATCTAAAATTATAGTTGAAATAATTATATAAGTAATATCATACATAAAACGCAAAATTAACAGAACAGAATACTATGTCATACACAAAAAAAAAATTAATGTAAATTACGAAATACAAAAAAATATATAATATATAACATATTTCAAGTTTGCATATCGAATAAGAAAAAAATTCTAAATCGAAAATTTGCAAAAATTATAATCATAATCCTTGAAGCTGGGATAGTTTGATCGTTTTTGGAATGGTAAACTTCTTATATGCATCACCTCACCAATCACAAAGTACTGATTTCAAATCCGAGCCAACCCACTCAACTACTCCTGCCCAATTCACGACGATCATTACTTCGATCACCGCAATGTATAGCACACCAATAACTGGTTTCATATTATTGGTAGTGCCATATCATCAGCATTCACTTAAAATCTAGAAAATGTTCAATTAAATGAGTCCATATTAGAAAAAAACAAAAATAAAAAAAATAAAAATTAGTCTCATTTACATTATAAATAATGTAATTGTTATTAAATATAACATCATATACATATACTCGTATGTATGTACATAAGATGATTCTTTAATTTGTTTTGTGTTCGATACAGTCAACAAATTTATATGAAATGTAACGAGTAAAATTTTCAATTAATATATTCTGTGTATAATCTAGACGTATATTCATAGATATTGACCACTGTATTCCGTTCAAGAATATAGGTGAGTTTCAAGTTTTTCAGCACTGATGCATGGCATCGATATTGGAGTTCTAATTTTGACGTTTTGAAACGAATTTGTTGCTTTGTTTTGGCAACAAGAAAAATGGATCGCCTTCTGCAGTACATAATTTTAAATAATTTGATTAATTCATTCTCTATACACTAAATCAAGAAAGGTGAAACAATTTGTTAATAGAATTAAACAATATCAGGATTACATTTTTATAGATATTTTCGAATGATCAAAAACACCTTCAATGTAAGTTTAATATAATATTTTCAATTTTTTAGAATTTTTCATTAATATTAAAACACTACAAATTAAAAATTCAATTTATTATCATAAAAGTACAAATGTTTGTATAAAGCAGATTGACCTTTGGTTCTATATAACGAAATTCGTATAAAAATAAATCATTGAAATGCTATTGAAAAAAAAAAAAATCTATCCAAATCTATTTTGCATCATAAAAATTCATGTGTAGATTGTTTGACAGATGCGTATCAGATGCATTCACAATGAGTTTTAAAACTCTGGGTATTGTTATCGATTTAAGTGTTAGACCTTTTCGTAAATTCAGTTCTAAGTTAGACCTTTTTTGCAGTTCGTTCGAAAACTATTAACTGCAAAACAGGCCTGAAAGATGTTAACGCACATAAGCAGCGTGATTTGAAACATTGCATATATGCTACTGACAAGTGTACTGTCGAAGTTATAAATGTACTACCACTTCATTCTTTACAACAGCTAGATTGTACGTACATAAATTTTTTACAAAAATAAAATAAAAAAAAAACAATTTTTTAAAATAATAAAAAAATAATTTTGGGATTTCGAACTTGTTGTATTAATTATATTAATTGGTTTTAAAAGTTTTATTCTTTATAATGTCAGATTCAAGTGAAGATATTGAGAAATTACTTAACTAAGGCCCAGTTTCACAAAGAATAGATAAATCTAGGGATAACTAACCCATTGATAAATTTATTCAAGAGATAAATTAAAACTACTGTTTCACAAACAAAATTATGAAAGTTATCTAGTAAATTATCCATAGATAACTAACCAAAGCTCCTTAGTTTCATTGCTGTAATATAGATGGATTCGTCTTATTATATACATAATACAAATGTCAAATCCATATATATTTTCAAATTTTGAATTTAAAAATTCAAATTTCAAGATACGTTAAAACATACTTGTATTTCTCTGGCAGTCAGACGAATTGTTTATTGTTTATAATGTAAGTTTAATTGAATAAAAATATTGAAATATTATAATTATTATAATTTTATTTAAATATGATTATATCGTATGTACATTTGACTTAATTTTAGTTTTTTTATTTATTTTATAAAAATGTATCCGTATGGTAATGAAGGTACGTAATGGACCTTTTATATGTATATATAATAAATATATATGGTATATGAATGTGCATGAAGGTACATAATGGACCTATTATGTGCATATGATAAGCATATGTGGTATATGAATGTGCATGAAGGTACATAATGGACTTTTTATCTGCATATAATAAATATATATGGTATACGAATGTGCAGGCCTGCAATAAAATGAATCTTTTTTTGATGTAAGTACCACTCTAAATGCACAGTTCTACGAATTTGTAATTAGTATACCTTCGCTTGAAGAGAACACTATAATTTAAATTAAATGTCCTGTCTAGGAATGGGGATCAATAGAAGTGAAGAAAACCTAATTTGAACATATGCTATATAGTGGATGAATTAAAAGAATGCTTAATGTCAATCCTTTATTATTTTCTGTATAAGGAATGTGGATTATTTTTTAAATACATATATTTCATGTTACCCATTATTAATAAATTTTAGATGATCCAACAAATGGTTTTTTAGAATAAAACTTGGATCAAACACAATTCAGTAATAATTAAACATATACTTTTACCAGTACAGTGGATAAATGTCAATTGAGCTTTCCATTTATCTATAGATAAGCATTTTAACCTGCAGAAATCATGAAGTTAAAATAACCTATAGATTTATCTATAGATTAACTTATCAAACGTTTGTGAAACGCAAAATAGGCTTAAACTTGAGATTTATTCTATGGATAGCGAAAGCTTTGGAATAAATAATTTATCTATTCTTTGTGAAACTGGCCCTAAGTATATTAAAATTGAGGTTAAAATTCATATTTTCAATAAATAAAATTGTACAATACACATCGAACACATTATTTTTCAATATTATAATTATTATTGTTGGTTATCACTTATCATTAAATTTTTCGTTCGAAAATGCAAAATGTCAGAAGTGAAAACTCTTAACCATTGCATTTGCAGCGCTGCTTTATTCCTGCAGACTGCACATTACTGTTCTAGTATACTATTTTTAAGATACGAAAGAATACACATTCCAGCCTGCATTTTCGAAAAAGCCTGTTATCATTTTAAAAATTTTGATTATGTATCGAGGCGGTATTTAAACGTTTTGAAACTCACCCTATTTACAGTGTAACTTTCCTGTTCATATGTTAAATAATGTTCACTGCGATTTTTCCATTTACTGATGCTCAAATAATAAATTTATTTACGAAAATGTTAGTAATATCGAAAAATTCTTAATATGCATTTTTTTATTTGTGATAATGCATACATCTAGAGACTGAAAACTGAATCAAAATATGTCCGAAACTTAACGACCAGATACAGTAATAATCTACCAAATTCGTTTTGAACTCAAACAAGTTAATTTCATTCTTAAAATCGTTACATCAATGGACAAATGTCTGACTACATGAACAAAACTTAATACAATTGCAAATATGTTCTCATTATGTATGTGTATGTGCCTTAATAAAAGAGTAAATATGTATATATATATATACATATATATATATATTGTTTTTATGAATTAATGCCGAAATTTGCAGAAAACAGATTCTTATTCTGCGTTCGAATTAACTTGAAATCATGAAAGTCACGTGACAAATTTCAAAAGAGCCATATAAAAGAAGATCAAGAAAAGAAAAATTCATTTATGTACAGTCGCATGAAAGAGTCATGAATTCATCCTGGATTCGAATAGGTTTGTTTTTATGTCTTGGTTTCATGTTTTAGTGTTAGCAATTTTGTATTGAAAATCAGAATTATTATGAAAAAATTTTGTTGACAATATAACAACAAAAAATGACACCACTACTAAGACAAGAAACTAGAATATAAAACATGTACTAAGTTATTGTATGAATGCTATTTTTATAAGTCACATGAACAAGAACATGAACATGAAACAAGATAGTGTAAACCAACCCTAATACTTATTTGAAGTCGAAGACAAACTATACATGTAAAAACGATGAGAATAAAAATTTGAAAAAAAAAAAAAAAGTTAAAGAATTTCGTTTGAAATAATACTACAAATTGTAGATGAAAAATAATTATGATCAGTTGTATAAATATAAATTGAATTACAGTAAAAGTTTTATATCTTTTTGTATTACATAGTAAGTATATAAAGTGAAAACGAACAAATAAATAAATAAAATTTTACTAATAATATACAATACATGAGGGCCTGAAATTATTAATGAAAAAAGTTACATAATGTAAATCAAAAAATTTTACAAATTTTCTATAATAGTATTATTTTTGTACCAGTATACAGATTTTTGTAAGTGTGCTTATTAAAAAAAAAAATACTTTATTAGATAGACATATAGCATATATCAATCAATTCAATTTATAATAACAATAATAGAATTTTTAATAATTTAATTGAAATTATATTTAATTTATTGTAATTTTCTTGATAAATGAAATAAAATTAAAATTAAAAATAGAAGAAAATTATTAGGTAGCTAATATACGAGTATTTATAAAAATAATATGTGACACATACAATAATAATTACATATTTTTTATACTTAATGTTATTTCCATTATTTCAATAATTATATAGTTGAAATACATTGCGATGTAACATTAAATTATATTAACAAAAATATTATGTATCAAGAACGAAAAAAACAAAAACAAAAAAAAAATTAAAATAAATTTAAAATTCGTTATGTATCTACCTAGTTGTATATAAATGAATTTTTGATTCCATTCATTTCTTTTTTTTTTTTTTTTTTGAATGTTATGTTGACTCTACGAGTGTATTAAAATGCACATTGATATTATATTATAATGGCATCGATATACTTATATGCATCATCATCGGTGCCGTATCGTATCGTTTGGATGACGATAAGAAAAATTCAGCAATTTTTATTTTATTTTTTTCAAATACGACTACTACTAGTACATAAATGAATTGCTTGCGTTATTCGAATAACTCTTTTATATAGGATTGTTCGGAAAATACAATAATTTCATTTTTTCCCAATAGATGAATTAATTGTATTTTTTCATAGCCAACTGATACAAAAGGCTCGAATGGATATAGTTGATGTGGCTGGAAAGAATGAATGAGAGATGAGTTGATAAGATGGTTGAGAGTGGTATTATTGATGGAAGAAAAAGGCCAGGAAAACAAAGAAAACGATACACAGATATGATTGAAGACGATGCAAGGATCGTAAAAATAAAAAATTGAAAAGAAATGGCAGGGAATTGGGACGAATAGGGGACCAACCTTTGGCAGGTGAAGATTCCAAAGGTACTGTCTACGTCTAGTTAATGATAATAATGAAAGCAACGCTTGCTTGCGAAAAATTACAATTGATTCTAAGTAGTGATTTTTAATTGGTATGCCCTATCAAATATGAAAAGTGAAAAGCAGAATTATTGTAGGCATATTTTTTACTTTTCTCACTATCGAAAAGGTAAAAATGCTGTTCAAGCTCCAAGAAAAAATTATTCGATGTGTATGGAGAAGATATTATTGACAGAATGCTAGTGTCAAAACTGGTTTGAAAAATTTCGATTCAATAATTTTGATGTTGAAGATGCATTACGTTCTGAAAGATCAGTTGAAGCTGATAAAGTCATAATGCAGGTATTAAAATTAATGCAAACCTGCGATAAACAACTCATGAGATCGTTGAGATATTAAATTCATCAAATTCAACTAAATTTTTATAAAATATTTTTATTCACTAAAAGGAAATCGACTTTCATTTTCATTAAAAAAAAAACACGAAATTACTTTCTGAACAACCTTAATTTATGATTTTCTTTAATAATTTATCAGCTATTATGTGTAAAAATGGGTGCGCAAATAAATAAATAATTTGTTTACCTTTTTTCTTTTTCATTTTTTTTGTGTCAAATTGTAAAAAAAATGTGCGTCAAAAAAAAACAACATACATACATACGTAGATACATATAATGATGTGAATATTAAAAGAAAAAAAAAAGAAAGAAAATATTTAATCCTACACATTGGGTGGAGTGAATAAAAATAAGTATATACTATCAAGTATTACCAAAGACACTATAAAATACATTTCATATTTTATAGTATCTTTGGTAAATACTTGAAAGTAAAAGCAATTACTTACTTCTCCGTGAGTGAATGATCGTTCACTTCTAATGCAAATTTACTTTTTTCGTTAGTATTTTCTGAAAATTTTCAGCAATATTTTGAAAAATTCTGATTCAATTTCAAATGCATTGTAGTAAGTGAGACCTGTTATATGGCACTAAAAAATTCCGATTCGTGTTCCTGTTTTGTAATCTATGATTATTTTCAGAATAGAAAATAAATCATGCTGACAGTAAATAATGTAACATGTCACATGTATTTGAAATCTGAATCTGAATTCATAGCTGAACCATCCACTTAACTAACAGGTGAATTCTGGTATAAATACCTAAATACCAGTTCTATAACAAGAACAAATTTAAGGAAAAACGAGTTTTCATATCCACAATCACAGTGAGAAAAAAATTTATTTTGAATCTGAAATTTTACTTTTCAGATTTAGAATCAGATTTATGTGACAGTACACTTACTGATTACTGTATAGGTGTAAAATATCTAACTAATTATTTACAAGTTATACTAGATAATTTTATTAAAATAAAAATAAAAATACGTACACTCATTATTAATATTATTATACATTTACAAAAATACCTATATAATAAAAAAATATTATGTAAACATTTACATATTCATACTTACTTACATATAATATACATATAATATACTGTAAAATGATTAAAAATTTATTATACACATATGTATAGAAAATCATTGAAAATTTAAATTTAAAAATAAACTGCTGTTACAACACAAAAATATAATGAAAAATTTATAAAAAATTGAAATCTTCAAAAATACAATAATAAATTAAATAAAATCCTAAATAGCTACATATTTATTAAGTACATAATTATACTATCTATAGTAATACTTAATAGATAGTAGAATTTTATCATATGAATATTGTCCACACAAGTATGTACATATTCGTATATAATAATATGTAGTAGTACATATAAATTATTAAAATAATTGTAAATTTAAATTTTTAAACAAATTAATTGATTACTGTTCAGATTTTATAGAGATAGAATTATCGTAAATGTAATTTATTAAGTAGATGCATATATATCCATGTATAATTACAATAATGGGTTGTTTGAATAAAAATTAGAATTGCATACTTTATATATGTATGTATGTTTCACTTTTTCAGATCAAATGCTTAGCTTTTTATGAATAAAATGGAGCAAATGCTTCAATAAACATGAGTCTATAATCAGTAGCAAACTTAACTATGAATATGTCACAAGTTATTTCAAATTTCCACGACAAAAAAAAAGTGCATAAAATGCGTTCAGAACCAGATTATTATAATTTTATGTATTTTTATAGATTTTTTTGTACGTTTTTTTTTTCTAGGAATTTTCATAATTTCACAACAAAAAAGTGTAACCATGAAGTATAAAGTAGACCATACACTACACATGATTCACGACAATCTTTATCGTACAGGAAAATTCAAAGGAAAAAGATTGTATCACACACACTCTTACGATACGCTTCACGAAAATGATTTGTCGCCATAAATCAAACATCAACAGACATTTTTCCGTGAGAGGATACAATCTTTTTTCCTTAAGCTTTTACGAAAGCTTTTCTCCTTCATGAACTGAATATTGCCAATACATTATGAGGAAAAAGATCGTGAAAGATTGTCGTGTATCCTCATAGTGTATGGCTTGCTTAAGGTGAAGATTATTCATGATAAGAATCGAAGAAATGCTTATAGCTCGATTTTTTTACTCCTGATCATGAGCAGATTGTTATACTTCACGTTCACAGCTCACAAGTACAAGCATTTGCTTCCGTTTTATTCATTCGGCCCAATTAATATAATTATACATTTTTATATGAATTTTTTTTTTAAGAGGAAGATCTTTTGGAATTCAAAATCGAAATCGGAAAAAAATTTCTAACACATCTACAAATTTTTTCAGTTATTAGTGTTAGTGCAACGATTTATACCGAACATCACAATCAATGTTTTTTTTTTATTTTTTCATTTTTCTACTTATCTTTTTATTTACTTATTACATATTTATACAGTGCGACGGGTATTATATATTATTTGATTTTTACGAACTGATTTGAATTGGTAAGCAGAAGCACAACCGACAATTATATGTTTATTGTTACAGCGAAAGGCAAACGAAAATTGTAGTTGTATCTACATGGTAGGATTTGTGTATGTATACCACCAACAATAAACTGTTCACTAATTTGTTATCCATTATAATTGAATGTAATTTTTTTTATGTAAAAGCTAAAGGTTTGAATTTTCTGTGGTTCCAATTTTTTTTTTGATATTCAATTAAGTATCTACTAGTATAAAATTAACTTTAATATTCACTCTTTTTTTGAGGAAAAAGGACCCCTACTTTAATGGTTTTAAACAGTTTCAGAAATGAAAATTTGAAAATTATTTGCGTTAAAAACCTACTCCTTCTTTCTATCTTGGCATTTTTCAAATTTGAAGCAAATTGGTCAAAAAATAATGGTAAATAGAGAGGGGTAAAGTATGTGAAACATTGATAAAAGGTCTCAATTTGTAAGACTTTAACTCTGAAACCAAAAGGATAATTGAAAATCTGTAACGTTAAAAACCTATTCCATCCTTTGAACTTTTTTTTACTCTAAATTTGAAAGAAATTGGTGGAAAAATGACTAAGTTATAGAGGGGTAAAGTTTGCTAAAATTCAAATTCCAAAAGATCTTCCTCTTAAATGTGTATCTGGTTGGTAATATAATATTTTTAAGTATACACATAGACACTAGCTAGATACTGTAATGCTTTATCCAATAATAGTATACGCATACATATCCATACACACATATGTATGTATGACTTTAAATATTTTATCGAAAATGAAATAATAATCAAAAATTTTTGTGACAATAAATAAATGAAATAATGTTCAAATAAACAGACAAAAAAGAAAAAAAAAATAAACAAATTAATAAAAGTAACTAAACAACGAATTCATAAATACTTAATGTATTTTATTTTTTAAAAATATAAATTATATACATAGATAAATTAATACAATTATATACATTAAAATATACATATACATATATGCATATATAGATACAAACACTATACTATATGATATAATATAAATTATGTAATTTGTGATTTTATATAATCAAAATAAATAAATGAATAAATAAAAAAAAATGTATATTATAAGATATGGAATATAAATATTAAATATTATAAAAAAAAAATTAAAAGTATAATTTAAAATCAATTAAAAAGAAAATTAAATGCAAATAAATTAAAATATATATTTATATATATACATATATATATATATATATATGTGTATTTTTTTCAATTTTAATAACAAAACACTTTAATTTCATTTTTAATAATGAACGGTATTTTGGCATGAGGGTGTAAGGGGCGCCATTTTAAAGAGGACAAAATTATCTTTCATTTGACATCAACATTTTCATATGTCTTCCTTCAACTTTTGTATAGATAATCAAAATCAAAAGAAATTGGAAAATCGTTTATTTAAAATATGAAATTTTGGTTTTGAATTTTTATATCTGAGGAACCATCTATTATTTCGTGACAAAATATATTTCGTTAGAAAGAGGAGAAAGTTCTCTTTAAAATGCAATATCCTTTTTGTTGTCTTGCATTATTCCAAAAAAAATTAATATAACGATTTTTGTAAAACGCAGTGAATTTTTTGAAACATTTTTAACGGTATTTTTCTTCCAAATATTAAATTTCCGCAAACAAGGACATATGAAAAATTAAAGAGTAACAAAAATTGTATGAAAATTTCATTTTTCATGTACAGCTAACCGAATTATAAACAAAATAGAATAACAGAAATTTTTCATATGAATAAATTGAATTTAAAATATGTAAGATTAAGAACTTAGATTATAATGAAAATGCTATACTCGTAGTCGTGATATAAATGTTTCACATTAATCAAAGAAATAAAGAAAGAAAATGAAATTTAATTTTTTAAGTATTTAGAGAGTAGCTCAAATCACTTATAAAATTTGTATCATATATTAGGTTATGGTATTCACACAAGATAAGATACTTACACATGCACAAAATTTAGGTGCATGTTTTGTATAAACAAAACGATCAGTTCTAATAATTTTGTTATAAACAAAAACAATTTCTTACATTCTTCCTGAAATCAAAATTTTCAAATTTAAAATCAAATTCATATTCATATATAAAAATTTTACTAATACATACAGAAGAATGTGCGAAACCTGTTAACCTGTTAAACCTGATTCGGGTCACACAGTACATTATTCAGTCATTGATAAAGTGTTTAAATGAAATTTTGTATGTGATCTAAAAAATATACTGTGATTAATCAAAGTAAATTGTCTTTGAAAATTGCAAAGAAAAATCCATAAATCAAAAATTATAAAGTGCTGCAAAATGAAAAAAGGGAATGTTTCTATCTATTTTATCTCTACACTTTAGCATTTTGATAATAGAGTGCACTCGCGCTAACTTGAACCCCTGGTTCATTTATCAGTTCAAGAAGTTTGTTGAATTAATAGAAATGGGTTTAATTAAAGGTCAACAATTAAATTCACTTACCCTGAAACAAAAAACGGAAATTCTAGATAAGTTAAATTTGGGGCTCAATTTAGAAAGTTTGGCTAAAACGTATAATGTACAAAATATATTTCCTCGTCGGTCGCTAACACATTCAGTGGACCAGGAAATAAGAAGAGAATAGCTCGTTCAGAGTTTCCATTAATTGAACGATCTTTGTATGCTGGTTTTCGAAGCATACAGTCTTTGTCTTATTAAAACCTATTCGGTAAGTTGAACAATTTGCTAACTTGAACAAACCCTTGCCCGAAATAAATTATATTTAATTTATTTTAAAATAAAAAAAACACAATTTTTATTTTTACAAACTTTTATTTATAAAATTTTAATTAAAACTAGATGTTTAAAAACTAGTTGTTTAATGTTTTGGAGTGAGAATCTGACTGACTATTCTTAATATTTTTATTTAGAAAGAAACTTCTTATTTATTATAATCTAATTCTATTTATCTTATTTGTAAACATATTTGTTTCGTTTTCTTATCATTTTAAATTCTTTGATTACATTACTCATCTTTTATCAATACGTCAATACATATTTTGTTATTTATTAAATTATCTTATTTGTTAAATATTTTGTTGTTTATTAGATTATTTTGTTTATTGATTCATATTTATTATTTTCTTTAATTCTAAGAATTCTGTACTTATGTTTTTATCATTTGGTACATCATATGAATTATATGATGTAACTCCTCCCTCCTTTGATTTAAGATTCTCCTGAATCTTATTAAATATTTTTATTTTATGTTTTTGTTTACAAATCAAATAAAGTAAAACAATTAAAATAATTATTATTGTAAATGAACTTATGCTATAAGTAATTGTTCTATGATATTTCAATTCTTCAATGTGTTTTAAATTATTTTGAGTTTCTATAATTATTTCTTCAAATGTTAAACTATTATTAAAAAATGTTAGATTAGATTCTGGTAATATAAATTTCTCTACAATTTTTTCTATGTAATTTGTATAATTTTTATTATTCATAATTATTGAACAATTGTAAAAGTTTATAAAATAATTTCCATTTATGTAAAACAAAGTTCCTTTCGTCACAGTCACTTTTTAGTTTAAATTTTTTTACATTTTCTAAGATTATTACATTATCTTCTATTTCTATTATTCTACTTTCAATATTATTTATTAATTTACAATTTTTTGAAAAAATACAATGATTAAGCGCGGAAAGTTCTTTAAATGATTTTTCTGGTTTATATTCAAAATATGTATCATTTATTTCCAAACTGTATTTACTTATATCACTAATTTTCTTATAGTTTGAGTTTGTAATAGGGATTATGAGTTTTTTATTTAATGTTATGTAATTAGTTGGTATTTTAATTGCAAAAATAATTTTCTTTTTATTATATTTAGTTACTCCTAATCGTAAGTGGCTCAATTTTTTTAAAACAATATTATAAGTTATTATTTCATCAGTTGTTAGTATATTGGGATTTAGTAGATTAAGTCTAGCGGAGGCTATGTTTTCTTGAATATGTTCTATTTTATTTTTGATGATGTTCAATTTAATCATGTTTTCTGTAACAATTAAATTTTTGTAATAGTCATACTGTGAGTCTGATAAAAAGTTTAATTTTGTCAAAATTTCTTGTCTTTCGTTCTTGTTAAATCCACTAATAAGACTAACATTAAAAAATGAAGAGGTGCCGGTTCAAAAATTTTAATAAAATAAAAACACAATTTTTTTTACAATTCGTTATAAAATTTTATTTAAAATATACTCTCTTAAACCTTACAATTCAATATCTTAAAACTAAATTACAAACAATTTCTAATCTACTTAAATTCGTGTATATTTAAATTTCAAATGAACTTAATTCAATATGTATAAAAAAATTCAATATATGTTCAATTATACAATAATATTTCAATTAACCGGAAATAGTTATGCAATTAATTTTATTATACAAACAAATTTGAATCTATGAAATATATAAAATTTATTAATTTAAAAATTTGTATATGTACAATATTTCAGTTAAACCGGAAATGACTATGCAAATGAATTTACCAAAATTGAAATGAAATCTATCAAATTTACTTTAATTTAAAAATTTGCATATGTTCTTAACTACTTAATTAACTAATTATTCGTTGGCATAGGTCGACCTACACGAATAGATGGCGTTGTAGACACTATGTTGATTGAAAACGATGATGAGACCAATTTAACGATGACTGTTCGAATTTTCAAACTTTCAAAAAAATCGTTATGTAAAACTGAAGATTGCCGACGGGAATTGACGACGGTCGAGATGAAATATTTTTTACTGTCTCGATGAATTTTCTGATTTTCCAAAATAATTCAATTTTCTGATGATATTTTCAGCGATGAAACTTTAGAAAATTTCTAAGTCCTAGAAATTTTCTAAGTATTTAGCGATGTTGAATTTCTACTCGAAGTATTAGAAAATTTTATAAAAAATTTTCTGTCTTTAACGATGATGAATTTGTTCCAAGTATTAGAAAATTTTGTAAAAAAATTTTCTGTCTTTTTTAAAAGATCAACTTTAACAATTTCCGATGATCCGGCCCGAAGTATTAGAAAATTTTGTAAGAAAAATTTTCTAAGTATTTTTTTTTTATGATTAATTCGACGTTTCCCTATTTTCTGTAAAAATTCTAAATATTTTTACAGAAATTCCTAACTTTTCCCTACTTACTAGCTCAATACGCTAGATTTTTTTAGGACTCAATACGTCCCGGCTGATGAGGTGGTCTCTTGGTTTCCTTGCTTCAGTCTCAATACGACAGTATACACAAGTAATTGCAAAAGACAAATTTTTCTGCGAATCGCAACCCTTTATATATCAAAATTTGCAAACTCTGGAATTTTCTATTTTCCCCGTTGGTGATAAAATTTCTATTTGTCTCATCTTTTCGTCTTTTTTTATGAAACCGTTTTGTTCAAATTGTGTCCAGTAATTCAAATGACAATTTATGGTAATTGCGAATAACTCTGACTGGTAAGTATATTCAGCTGGTACCTTTTTGACAATTTGACAGTACTGACATGGTCATATATATATATGTGAATATTATATTATGCATATATGTTTAAATGGTTTTGTTTTGTTAATGTTCATTGTTTATGTTATGCAATTAAATATTTTGTGTTTAATGTTTTATGTTATATATTGTGCTATGTGGATTGTTTTGTTTTTGTTTGTATGCTATGTTTATAAACATTTTTATGTTACCTGCTTGTGTATATTCATGTTATATGTTCTATATTATTGCCTATATTTCTGTGTTATATGTTTGATTACGCTGATTGGTTTACATTTTTTTTTTTTTTTGTACAAAATATTATATAATCGCATTGTTTGTCTTGAATTGTTTGTAACCTTTTTTTTTTTTTTGTTTTTATTATTACATATTTTTAAACACTGCCCCCTTTTTTTTTTTTGATTATTAAAAATGTTGAATGACGATTCAACAGTTCTCTATCGTGAGTTTTAGTCGATTAATGGATTTTTGGAAGTTATCGTTTATTTTAATTTGTTGATTCATATTGGTGATTATTTCATGATTATTAGAATCGATTGTGGAGAGGTGCTTCTCTATTTCTTGTCTGTCGTCATTGTCCATAGTTCCGTATAACCAATTCATAATGGTTCCTAGACCATTGAGAAGACCTCTTTTATGTCGATGTGGGATAATTGTATTAATTTTATTTACTATGGTTTCAATTTCGTCTTGTATAAATTTCTTTTGTTGGATTTTAGGTAGAGTAAAAATTGTGTAGTTTATTTTCTGCACTAAGTTTAGGATTTCGCTCGGATCAATTATATGTAAGATAATATGAAAATCATTTGGTAGTTCTATTTCGTTAGTTTTTATAATAGTAAAGCCGGATTGACTTTCAATTTTCCGTATTGAGAGGGTTGCTTGGGATGGTGTTGTTAATATTATTAGTGACATCAATATCAGCATCAGTGGTATTTGTGGTTTCTGTTGAATATTTTAAAGGTCTTTTAATATTGCTTATGTGGATATTTTTTAAAGGTAGTTTTTTAAATTTGGGTTGTTCTTTGTGTCTCGTAGATTTATAATTTTTTACATATCCTATTTCTCGCTTTTCTTCGTAATTTTCTTTTCCTATGTTATGTTTTTCTAACCATTTAGTTTTAGCTTGTTTCATATTATTCACAATTTCTGTAACAGGTATTTCATTATTTTGTGCTTTTTGAGGAGTAGTTTTAATAGTGGAATGGTATGTATTATTATATATTTTTACAGCTTCTATCATTTGAATCCTAATCGGATTTGGTTTTTCTAGATTAAGAGATCTAATTTTTTCTGTAATTGTATTGTGGAATCTTTCTATATCTGAATTTCCCGTGTGGCTATTGGGTTTAGTAGAATGGAATTCTATATTTTCATTTGTAAGGAAATCTTTAATAAGTTTTCTAAATTCATTATCAAATACGAATAAGTTAGGCTTTCCTTTGATAGAAATAAACATTTTAATTTTTTCAATAAGGGTTGTATGATGTCTATTTTCTAAATAAAAGCTAACAACATGTTTTGAGAGCTTATCAATAAAATTGATGAAATAATGTTTGTTATTTACATATGTATCAATATGTATGATTTCATTAATATTATTTGGTGTCAAAGTTTCATTAAATTTGTTTTTTATAGGTTTTCTGTCATATTTTGATCTATTACATATATCACAATTGTTAATGATTTCGTGCATTTTTTCTCTTAAATTTGGATTATATATTCGATTTCTAATATCTTGGTACGTCGCTATAATACCAGAATGATCGGATTCATTTTTGTGAAATAACACTATTTGTTTTTTTAGCTTTTCATCATCTTCAATATCTTGAGCAAAATATGTACATTTTACGAATTTGATTTGGTTAGTATCGAAGATTTCAATTATTTTATTTTGAAGTTTATTGTAAGTGTTATCGTCTAAATAAGAAAAAATTGCTGTTTTCCTATTAATGTATCTTTTTAGAATGCTTGTTACATTTTCATTATTTAAGTCCTCTCTACATATATATATATTCTATCGTTTTTGAATATTTTTTCGTGTTCCACAGTTTTAGTTTCACATAAAATAATTTGGGATTTAAATCGATTCACTATTGTATCAAGGAGAATAGGGATGTGGTCATTAAGATTTTCTTCTTGTGAGTGAATGGTTTGCATGTCAACAGATTCATTGGCATTAATTTCAATATTTTTATTTAAAGATGGATCAAATAAGGTTTTTAAGTCAGAAAATTCTATTTGGTTGATTTCATTTGTTTCTTCGTTTATCCTACTCAGAAAATCAGCTACTTTATTGTCCTTTCCTTTAATGTAATCAATATTGATGTTATATTCTCCGAGTGATATTAACCATCTTTGAAGTCTTGGATTTATGTCTTTACCTATGTGTTTTACATGTAACCATTTAATAGGTTGATGGTCCGTTTGTAGGTCGAATTCCTTACCATATATGTAAGGTCTAAAATATTTAACTGCCCATACAATAGCCAACAATTCTTTTTCTATTGTAGAATAGTTTTTCTCGTGATCGTTCAGAGTACGAGAAGCGTAACAAATAGGATGTCCTTCTTGTGTGAGAACAGCTCCTATTGCAAAATTGCTTGCATCGGTAACTAATTTAAACTTCTTATTGAAATTAGGATATTTTAATATAGGATGTTCGGTTATTATTTTCTTTAATTGTTCAAAAGCGTATATATAGTCAGGATCATTAGGATTGATTTTTACCTTTTTCTTTAAGTATTTGGTCATACGATAAGATATTTTCGCGTAATCTTTTATGAATTTCCTATAATAACCAGTTATACCTAAGAAAGATTTTATTTGTTTTTCCGTTTTTGGAAGTTTCAATTCTTGAATGGTTTTTATTTTATTTAAGTTGGGTTTTATGCCATCAGGGGTTAGAATATGTCCCAAAAATTCCGTTTCCTTTGATAAAAAATTACTGTAAATAACAAGAAAAGACTTGATATTATACTTTCAGAAATTTATTTAATTCTAAATTCAATCAATCAATTTGGTTATTTATATACAAAATAATTACTTATGAACTATATTAAACACGTACAAACATATATTAATAATAATTATAACAATAAATTTTATTACATATTTGCACATCTAAGCATTTAATTCTTATAATTATTGAAATTGCACAATTGTCGCTTAAGCAAACAAAATGTACAGGTAAATGCACTTGAATGAACTTATGTATTTTACATATTCAGCATTATGTTCAAATTTTAATTATGTACAATCGTACATACTCCCGCCGCCGTTGTTTTAGTACCCAAAGCCATGTGTTCTAGCCTTTGGAGTTGGTTTGTTATCTGCTGTTTCTGTTACAGGTTTATTGTTCTGTAAACGGATACTCTTACGTCGTTTTAGATAATATAACACCGCAATGATTACTCCAATGGCTAACATTATATATACAATTGAATAGTGGTGCAGGTCATGAATGCTTAGCCCTTGAAGAGAATTAATTTTCGTTTTCTGATCTTCTATTTGGGAATGTAGATCATCAATGTCTCTAGAGCTTATGTCCTTGACTATTGATGGTGCATACGTAGTTGATTCATTCACAATTCTCGATGACAAGTAGTTCAGAATATTTGAAGTTATGTTAGTTTCAAGAATGAATGATGAGTTTAAATTTCCCGTGAATTTATTACTGGCCGATAAGAGCATACTATAATGTTTTATCAGACAGCCTGGTTTCAATTGGAGTGTTCCGCTTTTAGTAAGAGTTATTTTTTCTAGATGTGACCCACATAGGACTTCAAATTTGGTTTCTTTGTCCATAATGTATATCCAACTGTTGGAGGTATGCATTTTTATCCACTTAGATTTTAATGGTGTTGTTTTTATTTTACAAAATGATGAAAACTGGTCATGTAACGTGAGTAATTCCATCTCGCATCGGCTAATATTCGATCTGAGATTATACATAGGTGAATCTAGTTTACAGAGCAGTCGATCATTCTGCCAATGTTGACATGCTATCAGATCTGCTGTTTCTAACGGCGTGTACCTGTCTCGATGTGTATTTACTAATAAATATTCACTAGACGGTTGAACGTATACCAGCTTCTGAGCATAGTTCAACGGAATAGGTATAAGATGATATATTATAAAGTCCTGGGCGTCCAGGAGAGGTATTCTGATCTCAAACAAAACGTTGTTCAATGTAATTCTGGCCTTCGCTCGCATAAGAGTATATAATGTCAACACTGAATTGCCGTTTGGATCTTCTGGAACTCTAATATCAACAGGTAAATGTTGTCTGATAATTTGTAGTTGTATTTTTAGCTGTTCAGGTGTCAATAACAACGTATTAATCTTTCCCTGACGAGAATCTGTCAAGACGGATAATAAGGCCTGCTGTATATGGCGAATGTTGTTTACTTCTAGTGACAATAGTAATGTAGCTGAGTTGAACCTTTCGACGACCTTGCGATCTGCCTGGGAGTTATTTATATCGTCTTGTAAAGCTATTACTTGTTTCTTGATCGCTACAAATTGCTGATGAACGTCTAATTGTTCTCGTTTTATGATATTCAATGTGGAATCGGCTATAGATGTCTGCTGGCTTAATAACTGTTTAACGTTGTCAGCATTTTTATTTACGGCTGCTATTTGTGCTTCGTATTTCTCGGCAAACTCCTGGTCTAACACGCCAAATAGTGAGCTAGCTAAGTTACCTACAAATCCAAATAGTGGTGCTCGTTTCCGTCTGTTGTTGTTCTCAGTTTTCCCGTTTTGCTGATAAATTAGTTGATTTGAATCCTCTATTTCCGTAATCTGATGGTTTAACTGATTTACCATAGATGTACAGTATGCTTTGAATTCATGTTCCTTTGGCAAAATGTCACAGATTGGTTTTACCTGCCCGATCGCATTTTTAATGGACGTTAACTGTTTCCAGTATGCTGAAAGATCAAAGTGTACGACCAACGTCCATTCATTGCTATAAACATTAGCACCAGCAATTGTCTCAAAGTAGAGACCTTGCTCTTTATTAAATTTAGAGACAGAATAACTCTGAAATGAATTTTCTGCACTCGCTAGCACCACAAACAAGCCTATGAGTATAGTGATTAGTAGAGAGTTGTTGGTGTTGCTGTAACGTGGGCGTTTTCTAACTCTGTCAGACTGACATGTTGCTTCATCCGATGTTTTTATATCATTGGACAGCCTTCGCCTTTTCGATCTTTGGTTTACATGGATATCCTCATCTTTACGCTTATGTGTACACGTTATGTCTTTATTGCTAGCTCTTGTCTGTTGTGCAGGACTGCTATTAGATAGTTGTTGCTCACCAGTGTTATTTTCCAGATCATTATCTAGTATCGGCAATAGCGATATGTTCGTAATATTTCTTTCAATAATCCCTGATTTGGTTTTTAATGACACCACTCTGACTAACCCGTCTTTTCCAGGATGCGTGTCCACCACTCGTCCCAAGGCCCATCTGGTAGGTGGAAGATTCTTCTCTTTAATCAACACGATGTTTCCAATTTCGATGTTTGACTGCCGTTCCGCCCATTTTGGTCTTTGTTGTAATCTGGCTAAGTATTCGGTAGACCATCTTTTCCAAAATGTTTGATGCATCCTGTCTAGCTCATGCCACTTAGTTCGTAGTGTAGTGTTATCACTGTATTCTTCTTGAGGTAGTGTCAGGATAGGAGAACCAATTAAAAAATGTCCAGGTGTTAAGACCTCTAAACTTTCAGGATCGTTCGTCAGTGGACATAATGGCCGCGAATTTAAACATGCCTCGATCATCGCCATCAACGTTGTCATTTCTTCGAACGTTAATATCTTTTCTCCTATTATCTTGATCATATGATGTTTTGTTGCCTTAATTCCTGCTTCCCACAGTCCACCAAAGTGTGGAGAGACAGGAGGAATAAAATGACACTGTGTACTTTCTTTTGCTAGTTCACTGGCTACCTCCGCCTCATAATGTGGTTGTTGGAAGAGATCAGCCAATATTTTGCTCGCACCAACAAAGTTTGTTCCATTATCACTGTACACGTTTGCAACCGGACCTCTCCTACTTACAAATCTTTTAAATGCTGCTAAAAATGCCTGCGACGTCAGATCACTGACCACCTCCAGATGTATTGCTTTAGTACTTAAGCAGACAAAAAGCGCAATGTAGCCTTTGTAAGTTTTTATCCCTCTGCCAGCGAATGACTTCAGAGTCAATGGTCCAGCATAATCTACCCCAGTATTCGTGAATGGTCGAGTTACAGCTAATCGTGGTGGCGGCAAATTTCCCATTTGTTGTGTTGCCGACACAGCTTTAAATTTATGACATGTTACACAACGATGCAACTGGACTTTCACAGATTTAAGGCTATTCAAGATCCAGAATTTCTGTCTTAAATACTCCAATGTCTTGAAATTTCCTCCATGTAATGTTCTAAGATGGGCATGAGTAATTACAAGATTTGTTAACTCGCTTTTATATGGCAGTATTATTGGATGTTTCCTGTTGAACGTTATTGCAGCCTCTTCTAGTCTTCCACCGACTCGTAAGACCTTATTTTTATCCAACTGCGGATTTAGAGAAAACAATCTGCTGGTTTTATTTACTGGTTGATTTTTTTCTATTAATTTTAACTCTTCGCCAAAATACTGCTCCTGAGTGACCTTTACTAATTTTATCAAAGAGTATTCTAGCTCATCAGCCGTGATGTAACCAGTTTTACGCGCTGCAGGATTTTTTAAGTTATATAAATATCTAATACAGTAGCATAAAACTCTTTGTAATTGACTCAATGACGAATATTTTTGTAGTAATTGACCCATCAATGATATTTCTTCTTGTTCGGTGATCTTGCTACTGTGACCTGATACTTCTATGGTTTGTGGCATAGGTAAGTCATTTTTCTGAAGCCACCCTGGCCCTTTCCACCACATACTATTCGCATTCAGAACCTTTGGATAGATACCACGAGTAGCTAGATCAGCAGGATTGCTCTCTGAATCTACGTGGGCCCAGTGAAGCGGTTTTATTAATGCTTGTATCTCAGACACCCTATTGGATATAAATGTTTCACTCTTATGCGGTTCTTTATTTATCCAGGACAGCACGATGGTCGAATCTGTCCACGCAAAGCGCTGTATATTTTTTATTTCCAGACCCTTTTCAACCGTACTCATTAAACGAGCTAATAATAGTGCACCATTTAGTTCCATCTTTGGTAGTGATACTTTTGACCTCAACGGCGCTACCTTCGTTTTTGCTGTCAATAATTTAATGAACAGTTGACCATCTTTTGATATTGTTCTTATGTACACAGCTGCACAGTATGCCTTTTCAGAGGCATCGCAAAATCCATGCAGCTGACATGTACTAAATTCACCTTCATATCCAAACCATCTTACTATCTCTATCTTTTCTAAGGCTGGCAGTTCTGTTTTTATCCTACTCCAATTTTCCAGAATTTCGTCTGATACTGCATCATCCCATTCTAGTTTCTCTAACCAGATTTGTCGAAACCATCAATTCTTCACTCTCCCAGAATTTACATAATTCTGTAGAGATATCCACTTCAGTTTCTGTGACGAAACACCTTACTTCGTTGGCACCATTCTTTTCTTTGTTTTGAATTTCACCTGATAAAATGTATCCAAATTTAGTATTCTGAGCTACTGGTGTTTTATTTTCTCCTTTTATAACTCCTTCTAGGATTATATCTGCAAAATTATCTGCACCTAAGATTATATCTATCCTTCTAGGTAGATGGTATTCAGGATCCGCTAGCTGCAGTCCTATCAAATGTTTCCATTCACCTGTCGTCACAGCAATTTCTTCCGTTGGCAGGACACCAGTCAACTTAGGCAGAATCAGTGCTTTCGTGTGCAACACGTAATTAGACACAAATCTGGGATATAAAAATAATTTAACGCTGGCCTTTATTCTCCCCGCATTAGCCCCACCAATTCCAGTTACGTGGGCCTGACTTTTATATTTTCAAAGTCGTAGCCTTTGAACCGCGTCTTCAGATATAAATGTAGCTTGTGAACCTTGATCTACAAGTGCTCTGAGTTCTATGAAATTACCATTCCTGCTCTTAGCTCGTAATACTACAGTAGCTAATAAGATTTTAGGCTTGTAAGTTGCAATACTAGCAGCTACATTTGCAGTAACTTTTGTCTCAGTTGATGATGGATTCGTTTTACCTGCAGTGATTCTATTTATTTCACACGGTTTTTGTTGACTACTTCGTTGTGCACCTGTGGAGTTGTGAATTAGCGTATGATGCCTTTTGTGACATACTTTGCACGACGAGCAGCTTCTACAGTTTGCAGCAAAGTGCCCATTGACTAAACAGTTCTCACAAAGTTTGTGTTTTCGAACTATATCCATTTTTTGTTGGTAACTCATGGCTTTGAACTTGTTACATATGTAAATTTTATGCTGTTGTTGGCACACCGGACACGATAACTTTATTGAACCATGGAATGTTTTGACTTGTTTTTCGCTAGTTGCAGTATTTTTATTTTCTAACGCTTCTAGAGAGTGAAAACGATTTTCTAAAAACTCGAAAAAATGTTCCATTGTTTCCAATTCTTTTGGGGATTGCAAGGACTGTTCATATAACCTATGTGTCTCTCTATCCAATTTCTAAGTTAATAAATAAATCACCAATGGATCCCAATTAGTTGTACTCACACCTAAACACTTTATCGCCAATAAACATTCGTTGGACACATCGTGTAATCTCTTAAAAGCTGTCGCTGACTCTTTGCTTATGTTTGGTTGGTTTAACAATGCTTTCACCTGAGCTGATACCAATGTTCTTAAATTGTTATATCTTTTATCCAGTGTTGACCAGGCAATGTCATAATTGTCTGCTGTAATCTGTAAATGTTTTATTAACTCAAGCGGCTCTCCAATCAAGTTTGATTTTAAATAGAAGAGTTTTTGAGTCTTTCCGATGGCTAAGTTGTTGTGGATTAATTCTATGAACAAATCTCTAAACGATTTCCATTGTAAATAATCCCCGTTGAACTTCGGTATATCAATATTCGGTAGTTTAATATTCGTTTCTTTAATAGCAGGTGCTTGTATCTGAGAAGTCGTAGATGTTGATACTTGCAGTTGTGGTGGTTGTAGTTTTAAACATTTCTCTTGTATTTTAACTGTCGTCTTCTGATAATTTTCTTCTGCCACAGTAAACATATTCAAGTCAAAGTAATTATCTTTGACTTTTCCTAATGCTACAATGTCAACATGATTTTGAACTATTCGTTGCCAATAATCTTCTAAATTCTTCATATTCTGTGTAAAAAACGCCATCGATGTTTCACTCTCTATTTTTTCATTTAATTTATAAATTCATCTATTCAATGCATTTATTAATTCATTCTGCTTATTGATCAACTTATATTGTTCCTGAATGTTCTCAGTATTTTTTGAACTTTGTAATGCGTCTTTCAGAATTAATTCTAATTGTTCTCTTACTTCCTCCGTCATTTTTTCTAACAGCTCAAAATTCTTATTTTGAAAATATAAATGGGTTGAATGTATGTCTTTTAGCTCTTCGATCTCTATATTATTCCTGACTGCTTCATTCCACAAGTTATTCAGCAAACTTAATCTTGCTTCTGCGTATTCTTTGGTTTTCCTTTCTGCAGAGTCTTTCGATAAATTAGTCTTAAGTTTCTGGTAAATATTTTTCTGCGCCTTTACTAAATCCTCCATGTTCGTATTGGTTTATACTACTAATGAAAGGATTAATCTGTTTTTTTTTTTTTTTATATATATATATATATGAATTGAAAGTCTGAAGAAAGTTATCCACAGACTATTATAATATTAATTCTTGTAGACAATGATTCTACAAGATTTCTATACAATTTTTTCCTGATTACTTGAAGACACTTGTTCTACAAGTATTCCAATTGTATACTATGATTTAATTTTCTTCTCTTGTAGACAAAAATTCTTACAAAAGAAGTGGTTTTAAGGCTCGAAGGACCAAATGTAAATAACAAGAAAAGACTTGATATTATACTTTCAGAAATTTATTTAATTCTAAATTCAATCAATCAATTTGGTTATTTATATACAAAATAATTACTTATGAACTATATTAAACACGTACAAACATATATTAATAATAATTATAACAATAAATTTTATTACATATTTGCACATCTAAGCATTTAATTCTTATAATTATTGAAATTGCACAATTGTCGCTTAAGCAAAAAAAATGTACAGGTAAATGCACTTGAATGAACTTATGTATTTTACATATTCAGCATTATGTTCAAATTTTAATTATGTACAATCGTACAATTACATTTATCGATTTGTATTTTAAGACCCGTTTCTCTTAATTTATTAAATATATTTTTTAAATTTGTAATGTGTTCTTCTAAAGAAGTACTAAAAATAAGTATATCATCTAGATATACAACGCATATTTTATTAATGTAATCTTTCAATATATAATTCATCAACCTTTAAAATGTAGCTGGAGCGTTTTTTAATCCGAATGGCATATTGAACTCGTAGTGTCCGAAGGGTGTTGAAAACGCTGTTTTCTTTCTGTCTTTTTCAGCTACTAGAATTTGATGAAATCCCTTTGCCAAATCTAAGGTGGTAAAATATTGAGCTTTACCTAATTTACCTAACAGACTTTCTATATTTGGAATAGGGAATTTGTCGTTAATGGTTATTTCGTTTAATTTTCTGTAGTCTATAACTACACGCCACTTTTTCTTTCCAGAGTTGTCGAGTTTTTTAGGAACAATCCATATAGGAAAATTATAGCATAGACTAGATATAGATGGGAAATGACCGTATAAATTTTTAATACACTTTTGAAATCGATCATAGCTGGCAGAAACTTGAAGAATGGCTGGCAGGAGCTTTTACTGAGAGGAGAGATAATTTTTCGCTCACGAATTTCCATATATATTACATATTTTGTAGATTTCAATATTTCAATAGCTGGCAATGAAAATACATGCATATTTATTTAAAAAACAATACACAATACATGTTCATTGCAATAGCTGGCAGTAGTACTGTGTTATATGGTTATGTTGTTATACTTGAATCATGAATATAGAATATTTATCACTGATCAACAAAGCAATAAGATGTGACACTCTTTTTTTTTTTAATTTACTAGCACACATAAATACTTATTTTAAAATAATAAAAAAAATCAAAATTCAATTTACAAAAACAGTACAGAATTAATGTACTTATGTCAAATCCATATTTCCTTATAAACCGCCGTAATGAAGAAAAGATACAAAACAATATATACATGTGAGCAATACAATCATATTGTACATGTATACGATTTTTTCACAATGCATTTTTAAAGGCGATCTGGAACTTTTTCACTGTGTTAGTACTGGTTAGTACTGGTTAAGGCCGAATGAATAACGGGACAAAGGTCATGAGAAATTTTTGCTAACACGTGTTCAGTGTCACATCTATTTCTAGTGGTTGATCAGTGATATGTGATATTTATATTCATGTAGCCAACAATACAGATTGCATAGTATCAAAGAATATATAACTAACGTAACTAGTAGATATATATTCTTTGATAGTATATGCATGTACACATGTGTTAGATACTTTCAAAACCAAGGATATTTGTATGTGATAATATATATTATTATATTCATTGCCAGTCATAACATAAATTTGTTGAAAATTTAAATTTCCTTTCAAATATACGATTTTGTACATTTGCCTGTTATTTGATATTTTTTATCATTTCCGATAAGGATATTGTTGAAATCATTCAACCTAAAAAAGATAAACAAAGGTAAATATTAAAGAAATTAGAAAGAAATTAAATTGTTAAATTGACTTACTCTTGTTTTTGAAATCAGCCCACAACCAATGATACCAAAAAAATAATAATGAAATAAAAAGAAAAAAAAGGGATTAATATTGAATAAATATAAAATGTCCAACAAACAACATAAACAATAAATACACAAAGAGAACACCATTTAAATATCACCAAAAAACACACAACATATAATTACAGACAAATAACACACTCATAACAATTATAAAAAAAAAACAACAAACTTCACGAACACAATAAACCAAAACAGAACAACTTCACGACACTGCACAATTTTTTTTTTTATTTTCTTTTAATAAAAAATAATAAAATAATAAATACTTGAAAAAATTAAATTACTTAACCACAAATAGTAAATAGAATTATCACCTGTTTTACAATTAAACTCAGCATCTTCAAATGTACCGGCTAATTTATCACCTTAAAATTAATTTACCAGTTACCATAAAAAACGTACCAGCTAATATCATTCACAATCGAAAAAATGTACCAAGATGTCGCATCAGTTACCATTCGGAAAAAATGTTCCGATAAGAAAGATAGACGATGAGACAAATAGAAAATTTATCACCAACGGGGAAAATAGAAAATTCCAGAGTTTGCAAATTTTGCTATATAAAGAATGAAGTTCGCAGAAGAATTTGTCTTTTGCGATTACCTGACTATATTGTCGTATTGAGACTGAACCAGGGAAACCAAAAGATCAAAAAACCAGGACGTGTTGAGTCCTATAAAAATCTAGCGTGCTGAGCTAGTAAATAGGGATCGTTAGGAATTTCTGTAGAAATATTTGTCATTTCTACAGAAAATAGGGCAAGTTAGGCCAATTTATCTACGTTGGGAAACGTGTTGAGTTTCCAAGTCTAAATTTAAAAAAGGACTTAGAAATTTTTTCATAAATTTCTAAGCAACGGAAATTTTTAAAGTATAAAATTAAAAGGGGAATTAGAAATTTTTAACAATTTCTAAGCATCGGACAATTGTTGCAGAGTATAAATTTTAAAGGGACTTAGAAATTTTTTATTAAGAAATTTCTATTTGTTAAAACCGAGAGCTACGATATTTGGTTTGATCCAATATTTATATTAAATTCATCGAACTTACAAATTTGCTCATCACAATTTGGGATAAATAATTTTCCGGAAGTCGTTGGACGGTTAAATTTTTTTTAAAAATTTTAAATCTTCAGATTCGGATACGAGTTCTTGAATCAACATACTGCAATCAACAAACGATTAGTAACGCCATCTGCATCAACAAATTTTAATTAAAATTAATTTTGTAATTAAATCTTTGAATTAAAATTAATTATAGTAGATTAAAATTCTTATTTGAAATTTAACGTTTATTGTAAATTAGAGTAAATTCATTTTTTTTTTGAGAAAACTAGTAGAATTGTTATTTGAAAATTATAAATTTTGAATTAAATTTTGCCAGTAGATTATTATTTTGAAAATTTGAATCATTTTTAAAAATAAGAAAGTTGCAACTTAACGTTAAATTTTGTAATAATAATTTCACATTAATTAAAGGATATATATGTATATTTAAATTATAATTAAATTTTCATTCATTTTTATTTTTTTTTTTTGATATTTGTAATTAGAATTAAGTTTTGAATTGTTAGATTTAAGAGATTAATTTTCAATAAAATTTTTATAACGTTTTTGTAAAAAATTGTGTTCTTATTTATAAAAATTGAAACCGGCACCTTATTTTATTTTTTTTTTTATTATTGTTAAATTAAATCATTTTGAGGATTTAACATTTTGGTCCTTCGAGCCGGATATAAATAAAAACACAATTTTTATTAAAACATTAATTCAAAATTAGAAACATTTTTTATTTACAATACAACATTTTAAGTTTTGAAATCAATTTGTAAAAAAATGGATAACATACAAAATTTAATCAAATTGCAAAAAAATTTAGAGAAAGAATTAGGTAGCGTTACTATTAGAATAAAAAAGAATCTAAATGAAGATCAACCGGTAAATGTCTACGAACGTAGAATTCAAAAGTTGAATGAACTAACTGATAAGTTCAGAGATAATCATTATTTAATATGTCAAGCAGAAGATTGCAATAGTACAACTGAATATCTTGATCAGAATAAGTATGATGAATTTGAAGAAACATGTTTCAATTTAATTACTGAGCTACAAGAAAAAGTTAATTCGTTAAACAAAGCTGGTAACGCATCAAATGACGATTCTACACATATCACAACACTCGTATCTCCACAAAAATCTAAAATAAGGTTACCTCCTATATCTCTACCTAAATTCGATGGCACATACAAATCTTGGCGTTCATTTAAAGACTTATATACCAATCTAATACACGATAATAAGGAGATTTCGGAGGTTGAAAAATTACATTACTTAAAGTCTTGTGTTTCTGGTGAGGCTGCAAGAATCATTAAGCCGTTTGAAGTTATCGGAATAAACTATCATAAAGTTTGGCAAACTTTAGAAAAAAGGTTTAACAATAATAGGGTGTTAATCAACGCGCAATTAGAAAAATTGTGTAAACCAAGTCTAGCAAAATCTGAAAACGCTCAATATATGAAGGACGTTCTTAACAACACTGAAGAAATTCTTCATGAGTTGAAAACATTGAAAGTTAATACCGAAAATTGGGATCCAATCATCGTTTATCTCACACTACAAAAATTACCACCAGAAACTCGAGAGCTTTGGGAAGTAAAACAAAGTGAGAAAATTGAGGTAGCTACATTTAAAGAATTAGTAGAATTTCTAGAATCACGTTTCAGAGTATTAGAAGCCATCAATACACCTAAACGAAGCAATGTTTTCCTAGCACAAAACAATAAAACTAATAGTCAAATTATTCGATGTCCAAAATGCAATTCTGATCATCGACTTTTTAACTGTTTGAAATTTAAATCATTATCAGCTACAGAAAAATTGAACTTCATCAAAAAGCATAAACTATGTATGAATTGTTTTACTCTCGGTCACGGATATAACGAATGCAAAAGCAAATACTCTTGCAGTACATGTAAGAAAAAACACCATTCCCTATTACATACTAGTTTCAGTGTTAAGAAACCTTCTGCTCAATCAATACAAAATGACACTGGAGACCAAGCTCTGCCTGTTGTCAAACCCAGCGAAAAGAATGAAGTGAAGTCCTTCTTTTCGTCATATATGAATCAAGCGTTATTATCTACGGCTTTAGTAAAAATAAAAAATGATCAGGGTCACACCGAAGTCTTGCGAGCCTTAATAGATTCAGGTTCTCAAGCAACTTTTATCACCGCTGCAGCAGCTAATCGTCTGCAGCTTAAAACTATACGGACGAATCAGCACATCAGTGGACTCAACCAGAGTAGTGCCATTGTGGCTAATTCACAAACACAATTTACCCTAGAATCGGTATACAGTACCTTTAAACAGAGGGTGAATGCATTGGTAGTAAAAAGCATAACTAATAATCTACCGACACATAGGATTGAAACAACAGGTTTCAATCATTTAAAGAAACTAAATCTTGCGGACCCTAGTTTTTCAGTACCGGGAAAAATAGATTTATTATTTGGAGCAGAAGTCTATGCAGCAATAATTCAAAGGGGAATTAAACGCTCATCTGAACCTAATCAACCTATTGCAATTAAAACGAGGCTAGGTTGGATTATTATGGGTAGCATAGGTCATGCTACAAAATCTAATATGACGTTCATGGTACAGGTCCATGAACCCTCTTTAGATTTACAATTGAGAAAATTTTGGGAGCAAGAAGAAAGTTTTAATGTTAAACATGAAAATCCTGAAGACAAAATATGTGAACAAATATATAAAACTACTACAAAACGATTATCGAATGGTTCATATCAGGTGGATTTGCCATTTAAAAATAATCTAGAACTTGGTGAAAGCAGAGGTAAAGCTATTTCACAATTTCTTGCTTTGGAACGAAAATTTTCACGAGATTCAGAATATTATGAATTATACAAGAAAAATATTGAGGAATATATAACTGCTGGCCACATGGTAGAACTTGATCAAATTAGTAATAACAATTTATCATATTATATGCCACATCATGGTGTACTCAAGGAAAGTACAACTACGAAATTAAGGACAGTGTTCAATGCATCAAGCAAATCAAGTAACGACAGGAGCCTTAATGAACAAATGTTTGTCGGTCCCACAATACAGCCATCTTTAGTTACTACCTTATTAAGATGGAGAAAATTTCGCTATGCTGTAACCGCAGACATAGAAAAAATGTACCGTATGATACATATAAATCCACAACAATATAACCTACAACGAATAGTATGGAGAGATTCATCTACTAAGCCCATTAAAGATTATGCACTAACTACAGTTACATTTGGCACTGCTGCAGCTCCATTTCTGGCAATCAGAACAATACACCAATTGGCTGAAGATGAGTTTCAGAATCATCCGCAAGCAGCAGAAATAGTTAAAAAACATATGTATGTAGATGATTTATGTTATTCTCACTATGACTTGAATGAGTTAATAAACATTCAAAAGGAATTATGTATATTGTTGAAAAAAGGAGGATTTAATTTGAGAAAATGGATAGCGAATGATGCTACATTATTAGACCACATTCCTGTTGAAGATCGCGAACTAAAAAATTCGTTGACAATTTCTGATATGTTTAATATCAAAACTCTTGGTATAAAATGGAATCCTGCCACAGACGAATTTAATATTTGTGTCAAGACAACAGAAAACCAAGGAAAGATTACGAAAAGATCTATATTATCAGAAATTGCCTCATTATTCGATCCTTTCGGTTGGATAGCTCCGTGTATTATGACAGCAAAAATCATAATGCAACAACTATGGATATCGAGATGTGATTGGGATGATCGTCCCCCCGAAGTATTGGTGAAAAGGTGGGAAGAATTCTTAAAAAAACTACATCACATTTCTACAGTTACAATACCTCGCTGGTTAAATATTACAAAGGATGATACTACAATCACAATTCACGGTTTTTGCGATGCATCAATTGTCGGATACGCGGCGGTAATATATCTTCAAATAAAGGAAGGAAACGAATATAAAATATCACTGGTAGCATCAAAAACTAAGGTAGCTCCTATCAAACAAATATCTTTACCTAGGTTAGAGTTATGTGGTGCTAATTTATTAGCTAAATTAGTAAAAAATGTTAAAGCAGATTTGGAATTGGAAAATGCTAAAACAATACTGTGGACTGATTCCATGATTACACTGTCATGGATACAAAAGCACCCTAGTAAATGGAAAACGTATGTAGCAAACAGGGTAGCCGAAATACACGAAAATTCTAACCCATCATCGTGGCGTTATATACCGGGCAAAGATAATCCTGCAGACAGTGCCTCCAGAGGACAAATGCCCGATGAATTAGTTAATAATACACTGTGGTGGAGTGGGCCGAATTGGTTAAACAACAAAACATTGTGGCCAGAACAGCCAGAGATATTGGATTCACACGAAGAATCAAAAAAATTTAAGGCATTCGTTGCAATATCTGAACCAGAAATTATATCGAAATACTCATCGTACACAAAAATGTTAAGAATAACAGCGTATTGTTTTCGATTTATTAACAATTGCCGTTCAAAACAAAAAATTAAATCGTCATATTTAAATAAGAATGAAATTGAACAAGCGGAAAGTTCGATCATAAAACGAATACAACAAGCTCAATTTTCAACAGAAATAAAAAATTTGGAAAATAATCATCAAATACAAAGAAATAGTAACATATTAAATTTAAACCCATTTCTAGATAATCAAAACATACTAAGAGTAGGTGGCAGGTTAGGAAAATCTGAATTATCATTCAATGAAAAACACCCAATTATCTTGCCATCTAATCACACATTTTCAAAGCTGTTAATAAATCATATTCATGAAAAAACTTGTCATGGAGGCATGCAATTAGTGTTAAATACAATAAGAAATAAATTTTGGCTAATTAATGCAAAAAACACGATACGTTATCAATTGCATAAATGTATAAAATGTTTTCGAACAAAACCATTCAATAATACACAATTGATGCATGAATTACCTGCAGCTAGAGTTACACAATCATTTCCATTCCAACATGTAGGCATAGATTTCGCTGGACCTATAGACATGAAAGTTTCGTCGCTTCGAAACGCAAAAACTATATCAGTTTACATATGTTTGTTTATTTGTCTTTGTACCAAAGCAGTACATTTAGAACTTGTAACAGATTTAAGCGCAGATGCATTTATTGCAAGTTTTAACAGATTCATCAACAGACGAGGTCTGTGTTCTGATATATATTCAGACTGCGGTACTAATTTTGTCAAGGCTAATAAAATCATGTTTTCAAAGGAGATTAATGAACAAATCGCAGACAAATTAGCTGTTCAACGAGTGAAATGGCATTTTAGTCCACCTTCTGCTCCACACTTTGGCGGTTTATGGGAATCGCATATCAAACTAGTAAAAATACATTTGAAAAGAACACTGCAGAATACAAAACTTACGTTTGAAGGTCTGTATACCGTTCTATGTACTATCGAAGCGTGTATTAATTCACGACCGTTAATACCGATTAACACTGACCCTGAAGGCAATACAATTATTACTCCAGGTCACTTCTTGATTCAAAGAAATTTGCAAACAATTCCAGAAATTACTGAAATAAAAAACAATAACCCCACAAAACAATGGCAATTGTTGAAGCAATTGCAGCAAAACTTCTGGCGAAACTGGTCGAAAGACTATTTACAACAATTACAATCGAGATATAAATGGAAATATCCACAAACCAATTTAAAACCTAATGATATTGTGCTGGTAAAACGAGAAAATTATCCTCCACTGTTATGGCCATTGGGCCGGATAGTC
The DNA here is from genome assembly GCA_951394055.1 of Villa cingulata. Taxonomy (NCBI): domain Eukaryota; kingdom Metazoa; phylum Arthropoda; class Insecta; order Diptera; family Bombyliidae; genus Villa; species Villa cingulata. Next base: position 17,353,738 of record OX596017.1, read on the forward strand.
GAAACTTATCCAGGAAGTGATGGATTAGTAAGATCTGCATTAGTAAAAATAGACCAAAAAACCTATTTACGACCAATCGTGAAATTATGCAAAATACCAATAATCGATAATGAAAAATCACATCCCTAATCATTGAAAATAATTTGCACTATGCACATAGTGAAAAATTTTTACAACAACAAGGTTAAGGAAAGGTCGTTTTTTACCGTTTTTGTTTTTTTTGCTCATTCAAATAAGAAACCCACAAGAATTAAGACTATAAAATTTAAAGTGAAAGGTTTAAAGTGAAATTTTTTCTAAAAAAAGAAAAAGGGCTCAAAAAAAAAAAAATATATATATATTCAAAATGAGTTCAAAAGGTACTAAATCCACTACTCCAGTACCTTCGGAGTACCAATCTTTCGGTGCAAGATCAATCGACGAGTGGAGCTTGGTCAACATAGAAGGTGAAGCAGGCAAGGTGCCAAAAATAAAAATCTTCAAAACCAAAAAGGATATAACGATAGGTAAACGGAGAAAAATGATAAAGGAAAAGACACCATTTGCTGAACCTGGAAGTTTTTCTCGACCTTTCAAGACAGGAGATGCATCTATAACCAATCAACCAAATTCTAAAGGAGAATTAAGCAGAGTACCAGACTGGTTGGACGCACCAGAAGGTATAAAACGTCTTATGGAAGACTGGTCAATTCCATGGCATATTATAAAAAGAAAAAAAAACTATCGTCATAGACTGCATGGAATGACCATTAGATTTAAAAAACAAAAAAACAATAAAACGACAGTTAAAATTATAAAATTATAATGAAAAGCATGTAACCTTTCCTTTATACAATTTAATAAATATTCTAAATGAAATATTATTTTTTATTTTCAAAAAAAAAAATTCTTTCATTTTCTCAACTGATGATTAAAAAACAAAAAAACAACACTAGTAATATTAAATACAGTGGTTAATTGCGCTGCCCGGGGAGAATGTTGAAATCATTCAACCTAAAAAAGATAAACAAAGGTAAATATTAAAGAAATTAGAAAGAAATTAAAATTGTTAAATTGACTTACTCTTGTTTTTGAAATCAGCCCACAACCAATGATACCAAAAAAATAATAATGAAATAAAAAGAAAAAAAAGGGATTAATATTGAATAAATATAAAATGTCCAACAAACAACATAAACAATAAATACACAAAGAGAACACCATTTAAATATCACCAAAAAACACACAACATATAATTACAGACAAATAACACACTCATAACAATTATAAAAAAAAAACAACAAACTTCACGAACACAATAAACCAAAACAGAACAACTTCACGACACTGCACAATTTTTTTTTTTATTTTCTTTTAATAAAAAATAATAAAATAATAAATACTTGAAAAAATTAAATTACTTAACCACAAATAGTAAATAGAATTATCACCTGTTTTACAATTAAACTCAGCATCTTCAAATGTACCGGCTAATTTATCACCTTAAAATTAATTTACCAGTTACCATAAAAAACGTACCAGCTAATATCATTCACAATCGAAAAAATGTACCAAGATGTCGCATCAGTTACCATTCGGAAAAAATGTTCCGATAAGAAAGATAGACGATGAGACAAATAGAAAATTTATCACCAACGGGGAAAATAGAAAATTCCAGAGTTTGCAAATTTTGCTATATAAAGAATGAAGTTCGCAGAAGAATTTGTCTTTTGCGATTACCTGACTATATTGTCGTATTGAGACTGAACCAGGGAAACCAAAAGATCAAAAAACCAGGACGTGTTGAGTCCTATAAAAATCTAGCGTGCTGAGCTAGTAAATAGGGATCGTTAGGAATTTCTGTAGAAATATTTGTCATTTCTACAGAAAATAGGGCAAGTTAGGCCAATTTATCTACGTTGGGAAACGTGTTGAGTTTCCAAGTCTAAATTTAAAAAAGGACTTAGAAATTTTTTCATAAATTTCTAAGCAACGGAAATTTTTAAAGTATAAAATTAAAAGGGGAATTAGAAATTTTTAACAATTTCTAAGCATCGGACAATTGTTGCAGAGTATAAATTTTAAAGGGACTTAGAAATTTTTTATTAAGAAATTTCTATTTGTTAAAACCGAGAGCTACGATATTTGGTTTGATCCAATATTTATATTAAATTCATCGAACTTACAAATTTGCTCATCACAATTTGGGATAAATAATTTTCCGGAAGTCGTTGGACGGTTAAATTTTTTTTAAAAATTTTAAATCTTCAGATTCGGATACGAGTTCTTGAATCAACATACTGCAATCAACAAACGATTAGTAACGCCATCTGCATCAACAAATTTTAATTAAAATTAATTTTGTAATTAAATCTTTGAATTAAAATTAATTATAGTAGATTAAAATTCTTATTTGAAATTTAACGTTTATTGTAAATTAGAGTAAATTCATTTTTTTTTTTGAGAAAACTAGTAGAATTGTTATTTGAAAATTATAAATTTTGAATTAAATTTTGCCAGTAGATTATTATTTTGAAAATTTGAATCATTTTTAAAAATAAGAAAGTTGCAACTTAACGTTAAATTTTGTAATAATAATTTCACATTAATTAAAGGATATATATGTATATTTAAATTATAATTAAATTTTCATTCATTTTTATTTTTTTTTTTTGATATTTGTAATTAGAATTAAGTTTTGAATTGTTAGATTTAAGAGATTAATTTTCAATAAAATTTTTATAACGTTTTTGTAAAAAATTGTGTTCTTATTTATAAAAATTGAAACCGGCACCTTATTTTATTTTTTTTTTTATTATTGTTAAATTAAATCATTTTGAGGATTTAACAGATATAGCTACATAGATTTTTGATTTTTAAATTTGTTTTTTCTTCAAGATATACAAGATTTCAAAAGATTACAAAAGTTCTCTCATTTATTTTCCTTATTCTGATTTTATAGCTTCTTCAAAATCTCTCAAAAGCTATTTTGATGTTTACTTAATAGTTATGAACACGATTCCTGCCATAAGCATTTCACATCTATATCTAGTCTATGATTATAGGGTGATGTACTTTCTCTGATTATCCCTTGTTTTAACATTTCTTGTATTTGCGTTTCTATCTCTTTCTCATGAACTTGGGGATATCTATAAGCTTTACAAAATACAGGACTTTCATTGGTCGTAAATATTTCGTGTTCTATTTGATGTGAGAAGGTCAAATTTTCACCCTCTATATAGAACAGATCTTCAAATTTGTTTAATAGATTATTTAATAAATATTTCTCTTCTTTATTTAAATGATTCAAATTAAAGTTACTGATTGCCTGTTTTTCTATAGGTTCAAGATTACATATTTCACTTATTATAATTGGATAATCTAATTCTATGAACGGTATTTTGTTTTTATTTAAAATTAAAATATATTTATTTTCTAAATCAATCTTTGTTTTGAAAGGAATAAGGACGTTTTGTCCAATAATCGCGTCGTATTTGCGACCCGTTAAATTTACAATTTTCCATGAAATAGTTCCTTGAGAACCAAATTCCATTGGATAAGGAGTAACTACTTTATTCGTTATCCTGTTCACTCCATTTAATGTGGTGAAAAATAAAGGTGTTTCAAGTATTTCTTCAGAGATACCTTTGATTGTGTTTGGATTCATGATACTTGTTTCAGATCCTGTGTCTATTAAGCATCTTAGTTTTTGGTTATTAATGGTTATTTCTATGATTGGTAGTTTGTTTCCCGAGGCTCTTGAGTAAAATTTACATCTTGTCTTTGGATATTTTCAACTTCCATTGGTTCAACGTTATTTCGTCTAATTTGATCAGAACTTGGTTTAGAATTTTGTTGTGAAAAAGAGTTATTATTCAGGTGATTGGTTTGCCCAAAATTTCGTTGATAATTATTATAATATTTATTTTGTCTAAAGTTTTGGGAGTAATTATCGTTTTGTCTAAATTGTCCGGACTTCCGTCTGTAATTGTCATTTTGTTTTGTCGTATTCTTATAATTATTATTTCTAGGGGTATAATTGAATTTTTTATTTTCGTTAAAATTATTTTTATTGGATTCACTATATTTATGTTTAATATATATTTCTCTTTTATCTGAATTATAGTGTTTTGTATGATATCTAGCCACAGCTCTTTCATCATCTAATAATTTTAAGTTAGAAAATTTGTTGTAAATTTCAATTAGGGTAGCATCATTTGGAATATAGCCACGAACTAAATTGTCTATTTTTTCTATTACAATACTAACTAGTAATTTGTCATTATTTTCAGGAGAATATATTAAGGGTTTATTTTCATCAAAATCCTACAATTCATTTAATGAATAATTTATATTTCTAACATAATCAAATAATTCTCTAAGTGTATTTACCTTAATGTTTCTGCTTTTATTAATTAGTTCTGCATAATTCTCTCTGGGTCTAAAGTGTAATTTTAGTTCGTTTTTCACCATTTCCCATTCCAGTTTATTGCCCAAACGTTGAGTGCACCTTTTAGCTTCTCCCTGGATTTTTTCGTTGAATATTATTTGGATTGCATATTCGAAAAGTCCTTGATTCCCATTGCACAAAGATATTGCATTTTCCACTGATTTTATAAATTCACTTAATTTAAAGTTGTCTTTGCCGTTAAATGGTCGATGATGTCCAAAATGTTTCAATACTTGTTCTGGTGAAAGTGTGAAGAATGATGGTTTCAATTGTTGTGGATGTTGATTTTGTGTTTGTCCTTGTTGAAGAATTTGTTGTTCCCTTAGTTGTTGTTCTTGTATTATTCTTTGTTGTTCCGTAATATGGTTTTGTAATTGTTGTAATTGTAATTGATGAGCTTCTTGCATTTGTTGAATTGCTTCTTTCAAAGCTCTTAACTCTTCTGCTGTAGTCATATCGTTAGAATTTCTTCTATTTGAGTCAAAAACTATAAATATATATGTTATTTTTCATAAATATTTAATCAATTTTATTCAATTTGTTTTTATTTCACTTTTGATTTTTAATTAAATTTTAAGTTTTGTTTCTACGTAGTCACTGATTTTTAGTGCCACTATGTTTACCACTTAAAATTTATAAAATACGATTGTAGGTTTTTATCACTGGATACTAACTGTTTGGAGAAGTATCCTACCGACTGCGCCAAATAAATTATATTTAATTTATTTTAAAATAAAAAAAAACACAATTTTTATTTTTACAAACTTTTATTTATAAAATTTTAATTAAAACTAGATGTTTAAAAACTGGTTGTTTAATGTTTTGGAGTGAGAATCTGACTGACTATTCTTAATATTTTTATTTAGAAAGAAACTTCTTATTTATTATAATCTAATTCTATTTATCTTATTTGTAAACATATTTGTTTCGTTTTCTTATCATTTTAAATTCTTTGATTACATTACTCATCTTTTATCAATACATATTTTGTTATTTATTAAATTATCTTATTTGTTAAATATTTTGTTGTTTATTAGATTATTTTGTTTATTGATTCATATTTATTATTTTCTTTAATTCTAAGAATTCTGTACTTATGTTTTTATCATTTGGTACATCATATGAATTATATGATGTAACTCACGAGTTCGGCCAAGTTAGCGCGAGTGCACTGTAATGTAAAGGCACTTTAAATGCTTACACCCTTACACTTACACGTTGGATTGAAAGCAACAATAATTAATTAAAACTGAAAAGACAATTTTACGTTTTGTTATTGTCAATCCAGATTGTGATAATCAAATATTGTGAATGTGTTTTTATTGTTTGTAGGTAGTAACTTTTTATTAATCTGATAACTTGGATTGACAAACCAAGCGTTCGTATGCTACTGCGTTGGCAAAAACTTATCAAACAAACTTATTATTTTTAAATTTCAAATTTATAATAATAATATGGTTAAAGTAAAATGTGAAATATTTACCAAAATTATGAAAATATAAAAGTTGCGTTGTATGTGAACAGCTCTGTAACATTTTTCTTAAAAGTGTTGTACAGTAAATGCAGGAGTAGGTGCAGGTTGCAATTATTACTCGTATGTGTGAAATGAAACACAACTTTTTGCAGCTGCAACACTAAAAGTTGTGCTCCAAAAGTTGTAATGTCTGCACCTACGCACCTACATTAATATCAGCATTTTGTGGATTTGTTTATAAATACAGTTGAAGCCTTGAATAAAAATATTCATTTTTGTCAAAATTTAGAAAATATTCATTCTCATATGAATAGGATCATCATCAGCAATTATATTGTACTCAATGGTAGATTTCTTCACATATTTGCTATGATTTTATGGGATAATTCATGTTTTAACAGTAAAAACTTAATTTTTTTAACGAATTCATGGGAAATTAGCTGTATTCATGTTTCTTACTGATTGGGTGCCTAGCTTAAGTTTCTAATTTTATTTATTTTTTAATACTAAATACACTGTGGATACAATGTGGATACTGTATGTATTTACATTATATTGAATACATATTTAGAAAATTTCTACAAATTCAAAAAGAAAAATATAATTTTTCGAAAGCTCTCAAGTTGTAGACTAGAAAATCGTACATATGTATTTATGTATTTATGTGTGTTTTATGATTTCCAGTTTTTCTTTGATTTTATCGTTTTTTTGTTTTTTTTGAGCATGGATATTTGGATTACTGATTTAACGAAGGATTTTTCTTATCATTAAAATTAAAAATTCGAATGAATATGTACATTCACGAGGGTAATCCCAAAATATTTGGTGAAATAAAAAAATACAAATATTTTGAAAAATTATTTCTTCATTTTTTAACACAGTTTCCTTTTTAGCTTGATACACTCTTCCCACTCTTCGGTTGTTTGGCTACCAATTAACAGTAGGAACCAATAAGCTTTTAATAAGTCATTTGGTACAAACTGTACCAAAATTGTTTTTCAAATTTTTAACCATTGAGTAATTTTTTCAATTGATTCAATCTTTAACTCATTAATTTTGACCACTGAATTAAAACATCCTCACAAATCTGCTATTTTTGATTTTGAGAACTGTTATTCTTATGTCAAAATTTTTAGTCAATATCTGGATATTCAGTACTTTTTGATCACTGATTAACCACTAACTAAGATGTGACACCTTTTTTTTTTTAAATTTACCAAAACACATAAATATTTAAAAATAATAAAAGGAATTAAAATTCAGTTTACAAAAACAGTACAGAAATAATGTACTTATTTCAAATCCATATTTCCTTATAAACCGCCGTAATGAAGAAAAGATACAAAACAATATATATACAAATGTGAGCAATACAATCATATTGTACATGTATACGATTTTTTCACAATGCATTTTTAAAGGCGATCTGGAACTTTTTCACTGTGTTAGTACTGGTTAGTTAGACAATGTAAATCATGGGGAAAATTGAAACTGATACGCAGATGTTTACATTTTTTCATAATGTATTTTTAAAGGCGATCTGGAACTTTTTTTTTGACTACCTGACACGTCATTATATCAAGATATAATGTGATTCATATGATTTCTGAGAATTTTGAAGACAAGAAAAAGTTTATTTTGTTAAGCTATATATTAGAGTAAGAATTTATTTTATAATTAAGAAATTTAACAAAAATGTAAAAACATTTGATAGCAAACACAAAATATTAAGTGTAATGCATTTAAAATTAATTTTGTTTATTTTAGATAAAAAATTTTTAATAACAAAATTTGTACTTTTTTTAAAGGGTATACCCTGTAATAATATTACATTTTTTAAAACGGTTGGTGTTTCAATTCCATTTTTTTGTCTCTTTTTCGTACAAAAAGGCTCTTAATTACTATCGATTTTTAGCAAAACCGTTAAGGTCGAATGAATAACGGGACAAAAGTCATGAGCAATTTTTGCTAACACGTGCTCAGTGTCACTACTGTATGAATATAGATTTACTGTGTTTTTGATGTACTTATCATGCTTGCTAACTCGCGAGTAGTGTAACGCTAAGTTGTGTAACTCGCGTCAGTCACACTCATTTGGACTGAGACCTTTCAAATTAAAGTATGCTGAGGTGACGTACAAATTTGTACCAAAGTTGTACAAACTGTTTAGTATTAATAGTATATAATAAAATAAAATATAAAATAGTGTGTAATTTAATTTACTTGACAAAATATTTCATTTACTTTGTATTTTATTATACTTTTTTTTATTGCATAGTGATAATAATTTACCCTCATATCTCTGGGATAAATATAATAAATCAGTACTGATGTCAACATATTTAGTTGTTTTCGCTGTAACGGATTTCTCAGATCAAACAAATGAATTTGGAAATTGCACTGTATGGGAATATTCTGATGCAATACCTTCAGCTGATAATATGCACTTAAAATTAGACCAAACGTTTTAAAATTTTTAAATTTTTTGAAAAATATTTTGGTATAGAATTTCCTTTGTCAAAGTTGATGTGATTGCTGTTCCAGACATTCAAGCAATTTGTATTACCCCATTTCATTGAATTTCTGTATATAAAGGAGAATGCAATGTTATATAAAGAAGGTGTTTCGACAACTGTAAATAAGCAAAGTGTTGCGACAGTAGTTCTAGCTACGTCGAATGCTTGGGAGTTGATGCGATTCAGTCATGATGGAAATCAATAGATCAATTTGTTGTTAATGAAGTATAGAATGTAAATTTTTATTGAATGCGATTTCGTCATTTTATAAAATATCTGTAAAAGATGGTATTTGTTAGTCCAGAGGTTGGTTTAATTAAGCCAAGTAAAGAATTTTTAAATCTGTTTTTTCAGTTGGTAAAAATGTTTGTAAATGTGAAAGCTTACATTTAAATTATCAATATGTTCTTCAGCAATTTCTATTTTATAGTACGAATGTTAATTCGTATTTAGAAATGAAAAAGTTATATTTTAGATGTAGGATATATTTTTGTGTAAAAGAAAATAACAAAATCTTGTTAAATACTGAATAGATAAGTTAAAAAAAATAAGAAAATAAAAAAAAAATTTTAAGTTAACATTTTTACTTTATAAAAATATATTCCTTGCATACAATTTCCATCTTATTTAATATTATTTTGTACTTGTACAGTACAACTTTGTACGTCATCAGCATCACACAATCGAATGTTTCTGTGTAGCTTACCTTATAATACTCTTTACACCATGATCATAACCACAATGTACAAAATAAGAAGGTGAGCCTATCGGAGAGAAAAGATTTTTTTTTGAAAGCTTGTGAAGTCATTTCAATCGAAAAATAGTGTTTTCCCTTCATAATTTTCACAATTTAATATGAAACCTTTAACCATTTTGAAATAATAATGATATTATAATATGTAATTAAAAAATATAATATGTACTAATGTTATAATTAAAAAACAGAATAAATTTGGAAATAAAATAATATGATCGCAAAAATACACCTCTAACAAAATAACAAAAAACAAGTCTAACGAATTCAATTCAGTACATCTTATTACATTTTTGTAATTGCTTGCATTACAAACTCGGTAAAAATGACGTAATAACTTAAAGCTTTTTCGCTCTGGCTCACGATGATCAATTTTTTCTCTTCTTTAGAGCTTTCACATGCTTGCTACATGTCAATCAAATTTTGAGCAACATACATATAATGTTTGAATTTCTCATGAAGGCGCTGTTACATAGCTCGCTGCGCTGCGCCTCGTTTTGAAAACTAATAATAGAAAACGTGTTGTTATATGGAAGCTGTTACATACTCTAAGTGTGAGAAGGGCGGCGCAACGTTCGCGACAGAAAGTTGGTCAACTTTCTAATTTCTTGCTTCGCTGCGAAAAAAATGAACTGTCAAATTTTCGTTTTTAAATATTCATAACTATCATCTAGAGATTAATATCAGATAAAATACAGATCAAAACATAAATTGAATTAAAGATTAAAATAAATTGGTAAATTAAATATTCAAGGTGAGTAGGATTGATAATTAATTATTATAATTATAATATTTATTTTTAGTAATATTATTAATATTAATTAAAACTGCTTTATTTTACTGCAGCGCAGCGAGCTATATAACAGGCCAACCGTAGTCGCAGCGAAGCGCAGTACATCTAATTAAAGAGATGCGAAGCGCAGCAAGCTATGTAACAGCGTCTTAAGTTTTATAAAGCGGTGATTACAATGTTTTCGTTTCGTTTCGTTTCGGCAAGCTGAAACGAAAAGAAGTGTAGGTAACAATTACAATGTATTCATTTCACCTTTTTTATATTTGAAGTTTTATATAGAATTTTTATGAAAAATCAAAAAGTAAAAAATTATTAAAATAATTAAAATTGTTAAAAATGTTGATATAATTATATAAATTTATATATTGTATGAAAAATAAAAACAAAGTAGAAGATGGTGGGTACCCAACTCAAGTAAATTATAGGTCATGTCATTTCGATTCGGAATATATTAAAATTCAATTGAACTTTTCCTTTCGTTTCATCTCGATTCAGCATATTGTAATCGCTCTCATTTGTTTTGCGTATAATTAAATTTGACAATTAGCCGAAACGAAACGAAACGAAAGCATTGTAATCACCGCTTAAGTCGCGCAGTGTTTCCGTAATACTGACTTTTTTCAATCAAATCTCGCCCATCGGGACTTGAGTAGCTTGATGGTTGTGGTGTTAAATTGATACGTTTGACTTTCCGAGTTCAAACCCCAGCCAGCGCCCTACTCTAGTTGAATTCGATAATTTCAATCAGCAATGTACACAATACAACACCAGTAACTGTAAATAATGATAAACTGGATGATATATCTGTCAGAATTACTAATCGATAGTGCCATAATGGACTTAGTATCCACTTACACTTAATTATACACATACGTATATGTTTATACAATACATTTAAATGACAAGTTTTGGATACTTCTATTAATACCTGATACATTATTCTAGTATTATACTATGATACCACATTCGCATACTTTGGTAACGATTCAGATTCGTAACTATCAAAAATGTTTCCCCTCTTTTCCAATATTTTCCATATATACATAATTGTATGTAAGTACACATAAACATAGTATTCCAATTTAAAATTTTTTGGAGACTTTTGATATTAACCATGTCTGTATTGTGACTGTTATTAAAATGAGTTCTTTTTTTTTTAAATTACTACAAAAATTCATTGTATATACGAGTATGTTCATTTTCAATGTTAGATTATAAAATAGGTATTATCATGTATATATTATTATATAAAAGAATTTAATTATTATAATTTTTTTTCATATACACATACATAATTATTATTTGCGGATTATCTTCTATAACAACATATGTTTTTATACATGCATATCGATATATATGTATGTTAACTCTTTAGCACATCACCATACATAAAACTTTAAATGACAATTATAATAATAAACATAATGTGTACGATCTACGAGTGTGTAAGTAGTGGTAGTATGTATATACATAATGAAAAAAAAATTCGAATTTTTGTTTTAGCTAAATAATACTATATGTACGAGTATATAAAAATATTGATAGTATGTAGTAATAATAATGATAAGGGATACGAATAGCAAGTATAAGTGTACATATTATGTATATATATTATGTATATATGTATATGATAGATCTCTAAGAAATGCGGTTACACTATTACTTACATCCTTATATATTGTTGAATCATATGATTTCTGCCAATTTTACAAGCTCGTATTCGAAAGCTCACTATCAAAAATTTATCACATATACAAATGCACAAATTATAAAGTTATAAATGTATATGTATGTAATTTTTATACATATGAGCAATCTATGTATATTTACAATACATGCATAAATACCTAAATATATATATACTCGTATTTTTATATATATGTATGTATGTACATATTATATAAATGTAAGTATGTATGTACATAAGTGTTTTAGATATGTATGTATGTATATATTGTATATAATATGTTATAAAAGTCCTTAAATGAATACAAATTTTGTTATATATCAACATATACGTTACGTGAATAAATATGTACATATATGAATATAATAAAACACAAATGCACACACGTCAATTAAATTTACTTTACATTTTGTTACTTTGCTTTTTTGTCCTCATTTTTATTTTTTATTTTTTTGTCTTACTACTAAAATAGGCGGAGATACTGATATTAAATTCACTTATGTATGCACATATGTACATATACATATGTATATGCATTTAATTATGGAATCTAATAGAGTAAAATGATAAAAAATGAAAAAAATACATATATAAACAAAAGGGTAAAATACAATATGTATATAGTACTTTTTGTAGATATTTATATGTATGTATGTATGAACATACACTACATACATAATGTACATAATGTACATAAAGCACAAATTTTCATATTATATCATCACAGTGTTTTATATACATATATGTATTTATCGTAATTTTCATGTATAAATTAATTTTACTATAGAATCATATACAGGGTGTTTCAGCTAGTAGTATCAGGCTATATGTCAATGGGTTGCCCATTATGTGGTGACAAAAAAATTATATTATCAAAAATTTCTATCGACTCTATTTTCTACGCTAGAGGCCGTTAAAAATTTAAGGTTTTTGCAGGACTTTTTACAAAATCATGTGATCATCATTTTTTCCCTGTGACTTCAAAAATAAAAATATTTTTTGTAGTGCAAATTTTTTTCAGGAACCCAATTTATACTCAAAATTTTTTAAAAAATTCGTCATAAATTTTGGCTTCATAATTTCTTTTTATCTAGAACCGAATTCAAAATTACTTGTTGTATTATATCAAAAGAAAGGTAATTTAGTTTTCTATTATTCTCTAGAACACTAAATTTTTCAAAGTTGGATGTACAAAAAGTTATACATAATTTTGTGTTAAAAGGTTTTTTTATCATCACATAATGGGCAACTCATTGACATATAGCCTGGTACTACTAGGTGAAACACCCTGTACATCTAATTTTTTATTTCAACTTTTGTTTCAATATTATGTAGGGTTGTATATATCTACATTTCTATATGTATGCATCTATATGAATGTATGTTGTTTGTGTATGTTTGTTTCTGTATATTTGTGTGCAGTATATGAAATCAAATAAAAAGCATAAAATTTGAAAATCAAATACATTGTATGTCGATATTAACTATCTATAATGCCTATACAATTATAGGATTATGCGTATATCATATACATATATACACGCATAAACTTTAAAGGAATCTTATTAATTTTCTGAATACTACATATGTATATTTGTATTTGTATATAATATGAATAGAATATACATACGAATCTATTTACGATTAAATTTATCTAATTTTTATTTTCTATTTTTATTGAAATTTTCTTATTATTAGATACATGTTCTTTATAAATTTTGTTAATGAAATTTCTGTAGAATTTTTGGTGGTATCAGAATCGTATATATATTATAATAATGTAAAAACAGAATTAAAATCTCTTTAAATTTTACATAGCTATTCTTACTTTAATGAATTGTATGTACTATATAGTATGTTCATAAAATTCATCTTGATATTTTAGATATACTTATATCTAATAATATTTTCATATATAAAAATAATTTTCATTCATCATATATACAGAAGTATTTGTACACAGGTACATATTTAATTTTGCGTACGTATACATACATAAATATATGCATTTGTAAGGATATATGTAGATATTTATTATAAAATTTTCTCGATAAGTTATTAGTTTTTTTCTTTTCGGTACTAATTATATTTCACGTATACATTCATCCATACATACATATGAACATTATAATATTATAAATGTAAAGCAAACAATTTTTACACATATGTATGTACCTAATTATGCACATATACATAATATTACGTATGTACATAGTACATACATATGTTAATTTGTCTCATAATAATTATTACATGCGAACATATTTGTATATATTTTTGTATGTATAAACCAGATAGATATATGAATGAATATATACCAAGTGTACAGGTGTTTCTGATAGTATTACCAGGCTATATGCCAATGGGTTGCCCATTCATTATGTGATAACAAAAAAATTATATTAGCGAAAATTTCTATCGACCCTATCTTCGAAGCTATAGGGCGTTGAAAATTTTGAGATTTTTGCATGACCTTCTAACAAAATCATGTGATCATCATTTTTGCCCTGCGATTTCAAAAATAAAAAATTTTTTCACAGTGCAATTTTTTTTTCAGGAAACCAATTTATACTCAACATTTTTTAAAAAGAAATTCGTCATAAATTTTGATTTCAGGATTTCTTTTTATTTAGAACATTTCCAAATTACTTATTGTATTATATCAAAAGAAAGTTAATTTAGTTTCCTATTATTCTCTAGAACACTAAATTTTTCAAAGTTGGATGTACAAAAAGTTATACATAATTTTGTGTTAAAAGGTTTTTTTGTCATCACGTAATGGGCAACCCATTGACATATAGCTTGGTACTGGTACTGCTATTAGAAACACTCTCATATGTAGATATTTGTAATTATTTCATGCAATATACTCGTACATATGTACATATGTATGTACATATATTAAATAGTAATAGCTCGCTTTAGTTCAAATTTAATTTCCGTATTTTCATATAAACATGTAGCTATATGTTGGCACATACATAATTATATGCATAATATTATATGTATGCAATGAATGTATTTCTTTTACAATTTATTTATGAATTATTAGTTGAAAGTTTTTGAAATATTTTTAAGCATATAACAATTTCAAAGAAAAATGAAAAATAAATAAATAAATTCTTCATCAGGATTCATTAAAGTTCAACACTTATTGCTTTTACCTACCGGTCTACTACTACTACCTTTGCTACTACTCTGTATAGATATGAAACTTTATATTATATCGTATATACTCGTAAGTATGTATGTATTATGTATTATATATTAGAAAATTTGTCACATAGATATTATTTTATGTAAGAAGTATATTAATGTATAAGATAATATAAGGATAAAGAATATAATTACAAATTATTTTTATTTTTGACTTCTGTTTTTAATATTATATTTTTTGTCTGTGGTAATCATATCTTATACTCGTTTTTGTACATTTTTTTGCATACATACATTTATGTTATAAATTTGTCATTATCATAATGATGTACATATATACACGTATGTATTTATGTTGCATCGTTATCAACTTTACAATATAATTTCACGATTAACATATATTGACTTATACATACATATATCATACACATGTAATTATGTCGTAATATAATAAATTCTATTACATATACCAGTAAATGTATCGAAAATGTTTAAATAATAATAAAAATTTCATTTGTTTCATATACATTTACGATACTAGTGTATGTTCATGATACATACTTACATATAATAATAATAATTTTTATATACATATAAATATATACAAATGAAGATATAATATGTAACACCTCTATCTCTATGATATACAAAAAAATTGTATATTATGAGTACCTATGTATGTATATTCTATTTCTATAACATTCTTTCGCATACAACATTTAAGTTTCGTTATTCGTTCATTTCGTGTTTGATCAAAAAATTAATAACGAAAAAAGGAAAAATATCAAAAAAATATATCAGAAAAAGAACACAGAAAGGAGAACAGAACAGAATAGAAAAAAAAAAATAACCTGAAAGGGACAAATACTGGGCAGTAGGCAGTAGTAAATTGATAAAGGATATTTTGTTATGTATGTAGTATGTACATATGTATGTACATACTTCATACAGTATACACTACACTATACTACTATTGTAGTAAGAATTATCTACATACTAATGTACGAACGAGTAGTGTACTATTTTAGTGTACTATTATTAACATTCGTTGTTATGTCACTAAATTGAGCATGTGTCAAAAATATCGATTTATTGCGTGCGCAGTACTATATATAATTATGAAATAGTACATATACTCATATACATATTTCGAAGATGCATTATATTCCTTTTATTATATAAAAAAAAAGAAAGAAAAAATTTGAAAATAGGAAATCAAAAAAAAAAAAAACACAAAAATTAAAAATAAAATGAAAAATAAATAAAAAATAAAAGCAAATAATTTATTTCACTATTGTGCTTAGCTTATTATACGTACTCGTAATGTACTACTGGTACTACATAGAAAAGATACATATACAAATACTGGTGTATAGATAGGTAGTATAGCTAATTGCGTGTAGAGTATTAAAATAATGGTGCTTTTAAATTTTCATCTTTTCATATACAGGAGATGTGCTGTTCATGTTTTTCCTTTTTTTTTTTCTCGTTTTTAGATATAATTTTCATTTATATTCGAATACTATTGAAAAGAATAAATTACATACAGTTCAGTTATAAATATGCATTATATTTATTGCTCATATATGTGATCGTATATATATACTAGTAAATATGTGTTTGTATTCGAGTATAAATATACAAATACGATTCGTACCTACTATCTAAGAAAAATTATAATTTTTTGTACTGCATGTATGTAAGTAGATAAGGATAAAACACACGATTATTGTTTGTATCCATATACGAATTGCACGAATGTGCACATTCATTTAATGATAATTTTTATAATGACAATATGTACATATTTATTGTATATAAAATATCTATAGTACATTTTATTGTATTTGAATGTACATATATTCGTGTACTCACGTATATGCGAATGCGATAAACGATGACTGCGAAAACTCGGACTTATCATCATAAATATATGACGACAAAAATATCGAAAACAGTAATCTGTATATTCGTCTTGTATACGAGTAAAATACCTTTGTAGATAGCATGTGTATTGTATATGTATAATTATGTACAAAAGGCAACGATAACGAAAAAACGACGACGACGACGACGACGACGATAACGACCACGACGACGGCGATAAACTTTAAATTTAAAAGTTTTTCATTATAGCTTTTCTCGATATTTCATATGATACAACAAAAAACGGATATTTTTCTATATATTATAGACGTACACATACAATATTCGAGTATAAATTATAATTCACGTATACACATGAACAATTTTCATAGATGTGTATGAAACGAAAATATAGAAGTATAGAGAAAAAACAAGTTGAAAAAACCAAAAAAACAAAATCTAAAAACTAGAAAATGATTTATCCCTTTTCGGTCTAGCGCCATCTATCCAAGCTTTAGTATCATTTGAAGAAGCTAGAAGCCAGCCACCAGCAGTAGGCATAGATAGATATATCAAACACTACGACAAGATTACGGTAGTACTTTATTTATAATATTTATCATCATATCCTGCAACGCGCAATCGTTTTAATCATTGTCGTTTTATTATTTTTATTTTTATTTTCATATTTTTATTCAAAAAAAGAATAAAATAAAATAAAAAATAAGATAAAAAGTAAAAAATAAAATAAAATATAAAAATATACATTCGTATATACAATGGAGATTATTTGTATGTATATTTTGTTATACAAAAATCTATCATCACCTACATTCTAAAAACATATAAATTTATACTTATGTGTATATAAATTGTGTATATACGTATGTATATGTAGATATTAAATATACGAGTATGTATATAGTATATAAGTATTTATTTTTCAGACACAAAAATTATATACTACGTATATATACACCACTATAATATATGAAACAAATCATATTATTCAGTTCAAAATATATGTACATAACATATTATATATTATCTATACTCATATTATAATTTTTTTTTTCTCAAAAATATGTAGTTTTTGTTTTTCCGAATAATATGTAGGTACATTAGGTATGTATATATTTTGTTCAGATTTTTGCTTGGAATCGAAAAAAAAAAATTTATTGTAACAACAGTTGTTTGCTATTACTTCGCAAGTTAAGTATATTTATATAAAAAAAACGTAAATATATTATAAAAAAATTATCTACATATAAATATAAATAAATATATTTGTATATAATATAATATTAATAAATATATATATTATAAATATACATATATAAATATTAATAATAAATAATAATAAATATATAATAAAAAATAAATTTAAATAAAAATACATATGTACATATAAAAATGATAATTATTAAATAAAACGATAAAACTAAGAAAACAAAAATGTGAATTCAACACAACCAATAAAAAAAAATCAAAAAAAAAAAAGTCCAAGGAATTGCCCATGAAAAAGTGTTTAGCATAAATATCTATCTATCTATCAAAAAAAAAGAAGTATTTACATACATGTACGCGTATACGTATACTGCGTATGTATGTATATTGTGTTCTGTTGTACGACTCTATATACTGTTCTCATCGTATGTTATATTTTTTACAACATAAAAAAATATCATACAATATACTATATAGAGTAATATTTAATATAATATAATATTATTTAAATAAAAAAATAAATAAAAAATATGAAATTATAAATAAATAAAAACTAAAAAGAAAGAAAACAAAAATAATTTAAAAAATACAAAAAAAATACGTAAAAAATGTAAAAATTATTTTGAAAAATAAAAATATATTTCATGTAATAATCATTTAATGGTGTTTTTATTAATGTAAACTTTTGCAATATTTTATATAAATGTTTGTCTATTTATATAATTTTTATTTTAGTTTTAATTTTGTTTCAAAAATATATTTAAAAAAATATTTATCCTGATAATAAAAATATAATGTTCTACTTAATTTTTAGTTAATGATTTTTATAATTGTTTATTTTTGTTTTTTGTGTGTTTCATAATGTTTTAATTTTTTCGTTTTTTTTTTTTTTTGTTTTCCTGCAAAACTACACGTGATGTGCTTAATATAAAAATTATGTAAATTCTAATTAAAATAAAAACATTAAAATGTACAAAAATATTGTTTTATAAAAAAGAAATAATAATTTTTGAATATAAAAATTGGTTTCAACAAACAAAAATGAAATGAAATAAAAAAAATTAATAAAAACTATAAAAAATTATGCATTTAATGTATAAAAATTACTCTAGTACACAATTTAACTCATTCTTAAAAATATATA
Source organism: Villa cingulata (assembly GCA_951394055.1). NCBI lineage: Eukaryota > Metazoa > Arthropoda > Insecta > Diptera > Bombyliidae > Villa > Villa cingulata. The sequence goes on from OX596017.1 coordinate 17,372,784, forward strand.
GTTACTGATATATGTATATAAAAAAAAAAAAAAATTGAAGAAACTATAAAAATTAAGAATTATTAAAAAACAAAAATAAAACCAATAAAAAAATTTAAAATTTTAAAAACAAATAAGTAAAACAAGAATACACCACTATACTTAAAAATTAAAAAAAAAAAAAAAAAACAAGGAGGAATGTGTATAAATCAAAAAAAAATTCTGGGTCTTCTACTTGAAACAAAATTCTTTATAGATACATTTTGAGTACATATATAGTATATATAAATATATTTTCATACATATTCATACATACACATACATACATAACCTGGTAATTTTTCTATAAAGAAACATTTTTTTTATCAATCTAATCAAGAACAAAAAAAAAATGGGGAAAAATTACAAAAATAATTACATTAAAATTTATTTGTAAAACATTTTTATTTTCATTTAATTTTAATTTGAATTATAAAATAATAAATAATGCAGACTTAATTTTTAAGAAAAAAATATATTGGAATAATTACGATTTTTATTCAGCTTTAATCGTGTAATAATACACATTCTTGATATTACATGTTTTTTTTTTGTTGTTATGGGTTTTGTCATTGTTTTTTTTTTTTTTTCATTTTTTCATTGTTAATTTTTATCAAATAAATAATATAATATTATAATTTATCAGTTTTATCAATTAAATTGAAAATAAACAAAAAAGCAAACATAAAAAAAAAATAAAACAAATTAAAAAACAAAATTTAAAAAAAATTTAAAGAAAAAATAAATAAAATTTTAATTGCAATTAAAACATTATATTTTCTTTATTTGCGTATTATACAAATTAAGACATAATTTATGTATGCATTCATATATATCCATACATACATATTTATATGTATTTGTTATACACCTCTAGTATATATAGTGATTAATAAAATTATTTGTTATAGTAAGTTAAATTACGAACAAAGAATAAAATTAAAAAAAAAAAAAATAGTGGAAGAAATATTATCGAAAAAAATACAAATATTTTTTACATACATACTTACATGCATACATACATACATACATATATTACCCTTAGATGGATATAATGTGTATTTCTTTTCCAAATAATTCCAATCGCATATTAAATTTTTGAGAAAATTTTGTGACAGGGAAAATTGTAAAACAAAATTAAAAAAAATTGAAAAAAGAAAAAAATTTAAAAAAAAATCTTAACATACTCATAAATATTGAATATACATATTTCGCATTTATACATACGAATATATGTATGTAATAATGTTAATGATCAGTTAGTTAGAGATGAATTTGTGCACAATAAAATATGCCGTGCTGTATAACTGAAACCATCCCGAAATTATAATCATACATATTATCTGTATATGTACATATGTACATGCATTATATACACTTATTTTTTGGGATAACTTTTAGTTTAATTTTTTTCCTTTGTTGACTATACGCAATAGTATATGTATTTTTGATTTATATGTGCAAATATGTACATATATGTACATACATATCCCGCGTAATTAAAAAAAAAAAAAAAAAAAAAAACAAGAAAAAAATATAATGATTTTTACTTTGCCAATGTTTTTAGTTTTTTATATACTCGTAAACTATTTACACATCTACCTTGATATGTGTATAATTCAAAAATTATATGATTATAATATTGATAATGATGAAGTTTTTGTTTTTGTTTATAATAATAAAAAATTCTTTAAATTTAAACAAGCAAAAAAAAAAAAATTAAAAAAATTATAAAACACAGAAGAAAAAAAAAACAAACAGAAATCAAAACATAATTGAAACAACGAAAAACAATTTTAAATTCTACAAAAATATACGCTATACAAAAAGAATTCGAATTCGTATACATATTATTGCAAATAAATTTCAGAAAGGTATTATTTTTAGATAATTATTAATATATACATATACATACATAGTAACTCGGACATATGGATGTATGCATACAAAAACAAAATATATCACAATAAACAAAAAAAAAAGTGAAACAAAATAAAAACAACAATAAAACAAATTGAGTAATTATTTTTATATTTGATTTAGATACTTGTGTATAATATAGATGTATGTATGTATGTATGTATATGTATATATCTTTTTCTTCAATTGCAATATAGTCTAACTGAGTCAAACCTGTCACTGAAGTGATTTCTAGACTTATTAGTATCATGTGCACCAACAGTTTAAATGTGGATTGAGAACCACTGAGTTGGTGGTAGAGTAGCAAGCTCTTTTACATAATAGGACTTAAACTAATCTAATAATGTTCTAATAATACTGCTAATACTTTGTGTTACTTGTCGTCAGCGAGTTGACTACTTATCAGCATTTCTAAGTTTGGAGTAATAAAGGTTCAAAATAGACAATGAAAAATTGAAAAGTATTTTTCTATTTTTCGCCTTGGGCGGGAATCGAACTCGCGGGGCTTTGAGATCAGGTAATCTGCAGTTGCTCTACCACAACACCACCCAGTCACTCATATATGTACACATAATCATATACAAATTTTTAGTTTTTTAGAATATTTTTTTTTCTTTTTTGAATAACTGCTAGATCAAACTAATTTAAAATTATTCAAAAATAATTTATCCGATTTTTTTTATCACCAGAAGTAACAAAACGAAACCAACCTGCAATATGTCATTTTTTTTCTTCCTGCCGTAGGTAGTTCATGCAAAATAGCTGCCTATGTGACAAGTAGTTCAGCAAAGTTACTCTGAGTTTATACTAGTAATATATGGACGGCAATGCCAATATTATTTGACATAATATATTGGTGTGTGTAGGCATATTATGGAAGTAATGTTTATTTACAAGTTACAAAAATATGAGAACATATAAATTTAATGCTTTTATGAATTTTTCGAAAAATTTCGTGAAAAAATATAGATGTCAAAATTATTTCCGCAATATTTTGTAGAAGCAATATTGCCACCAAAACAGAAGCAATATTGCCATCAAGAAAAAAAAATGCCGGAAATGCAGTTTCTACGTAGTAAATATCCATATTTCCATTGCCGACCATATTGCTAGTATAGACACAGATTAGCACTAACTTAGGACTGACGATCAAGTACTGCAATCAGTATTCTGCAAGCATAAACGTTTGCTCTGTATGCGTTTATAATATCAGTAAACTACTATACATGCATATATACATTCATCTCCACGTATTATAAAAACATAATTACATTATTATCTATATATACATATACTTAATTGAATAATGTAATTACACATAATTTAACGGTTATTTTAAAAAACATTCATTTCAAAAGATTGTTTTTTATAATTTACATTATATTTTATTTATTTATTCATTTAATTCCTTTTTATTTTATTTTTTTTTTCATTTCTTGAAAATGTTAAATAATTATACATATTATATTATATACAGGGTGTTTCCGTTAACACCCGACAAAAGAAAACCACGAATAGGGCTCATCGAGACAAACAAAAAATTGATCTACAGGTGAGAGGGTAATCAAAGTCAAAGTTTCGACGCAAATAAAAATTTTTCAAAATGAATGAATTTTTCTTTTGTCCTGTATGTATATACAGGGTGATTCTATTCAACATAAGAATATTAGTACCACGCGATTCTTTGGAGTGTTTCATGAAAAAAATTGTAGTAGTGAAAATTGAGATTATATTCTGTACAAAAAAAAAGAAATGTATTATCTATATAAATTTAGTCATATATAGATATGTATATACATATATGTATATACATTCTCGAATATAAAAAATATATATGTTAATATGATAATAACATAATATAATCATGTATAATGATAAGGTTGTATAAAAAAAGGTTCGATACAGTGAATCGAAACTAACCTATATCTGCATAACATTTACACACATACATTATACATACATTTGTACATACATTTGTACATACATACGTATATATATGTATGTATATTTAAAGAGTCTTTTTTATAATATTATTTACATATATGTATATATAGTTAAATATATAGATATACATATATGTATATATCTATAAAAGTGTATTCGCATTGTATATATATGTATGTATGCATTTAATGTAAAAGTGTAAGAATAGGATATATTCGTACTATACTCATACAAAAACGTGGGCGTACAAAAAGAAAAATATTAAAAAAAAAAATTAAAAATTAAATTAATTTTTTGTAAATTCATACATACATATCGTCGGTTAAGTAGTGAAACCTCGTAACTAACAAACAATAATTTTTTTTTCAGGAGAAGAAAAAAACTTAATTTTAGGTACAATTTTAATGACTTTTCCAAAAAATTTAAAAGCTGTTTAAAAGCTAAAGAAATAATTAGTGGAAAAATATTTATTTTAATAATTTTAAATTAAAAAAAACAAAAAATTGTTTTTCGACAAATTGTACTTACGAGGTTTCACTACTTAACCGACGATATGATATACATATTGTAATATATAATATGTAAAATACATAACAGCTGCTTTCGATTTGGCAATTCCAAGTAACTTGTGAGTACGAAAATGTGTCTAGGATAAATTCTTATAACGAACGACACAAAAATTATTCGTAACTTCTTGCATCTAGTTGCAGCTGAAAAATTGAAAAATTTTTCATGATCACATGTACTATGTATATACCCTCACTTAAATCGACATAAAATGTGTCGACACAAAATAGACCCATGGTATAAACGCTTGTTTATATCGAATTAACGTTTAAATCGATATAAAATAAATCGATATAACTAAGCGGTTCAGTCGATTCTTAAAAGGGTATAAACGGCTGTCAGCTAATATCGGTTTACACATAAATCAAAATTAGCTGACGTAGAAGAAGAAAGCGTTTTTGTGTAAAACTATTTAATTAAATTCTTTAGAAAATTTCGCAGTAAGTAACAATATTTTTAAAAAAGTTTGATTTTTAAAAGAGTATAACTGTTTGCAAATGAAAATAAAATTTAATTTTATATCGATTTAATTTGAACACCGCTTAATTACAAAGTGTATAAACACATTGGGATGGGTTCAGAATAAAACCAGTTATAAATCGATTTATCTTTTATGTCGATTAAAGTGAGGGTATATACATGGTAATGGTTTAGTACAGACATTTACCTTTTTTATTCGCAAGTACTTGAAATTGTTAAATCGAAAGCAGCTAATGTACGTATGTATTTTATTGTACATTTTATCACATTTTTCTCATATACATATCCACAAAAATAAAAATTGAAAATTTCTATCAATATTTATTACATAGTAATTCAGTACGAGTATGTACAAGTACACAAATATACGTATACATACTTTCTACAATAATGATATGTACTATATACATACATACATATATGCATTATTATTATACTTAACGCGCATATATTGCGTATACTAATGTTCAATAATGGTGGAAATGAAAAATACTAACGTAGGAAAATTGTATTAAAAGAAAATGCCAAAAAATATTGCTTTAGAAAACGAGACCTAATAAAAAGAACATTAAAATAGGATGTAACAAAACAAATTAATGTAAAAAATAAAAAATAAAAAACTTAAAAACATATAATATACCTTTATACCAAGTATGATCGTATGAACATTCATATCCCATCTTTTTGAAAATTTTTAAAAACGTTCTACAACATTACACATATGTGCATAAATACAACATATTCATACAAGAACGTACGTAAAATATCACTATTTATCCTTATTATTTTTTTTAGACAAAAATGTAGTAATAAAAATAAAAATAAACAAATGAATGCGAATACTGCTCTTGAATGGCAGAGTTTCAATTTCTGCTAAAAGCAAAAGCAAGAAAAATAATTTTCAATTTTTCGTTGTTATTTCCAACTTTGATTACCTCCAACAAGTAATACAAAGTATTAGCAGTTTTATTATTAGATCATTAGATTATTCTAAAAATTGGTCTGCTTGAGATCAATCTTTTAAAAGATCTTGCTTCTTTACCAGTAACTCAGATTGGTTCACGTTAAACTGTAGGTGCATTCATGACAGTATTAAAGTATGGAAATCACTCCAGTGAAAGTGGAGGTCGTGTGAAAAACATCAACCATTTTTTTTAATGCCATTGAAGAAGAAAGGAATGCGACTGACTATTCAGTATGAAATGTTCTATGGTATAAAATCCAACCCCTCGTTGTATATGTATAGGAAAATTTAAATATTAATTTTAAAATTCTTTTACAATGGCATAATAAAGTAATATTAAAACAACTGAGAAACACGTACTATTACATAAATATATATCGTACATTTGTACAATTTTTATAATGTAAATGCTATGCACCTACTGGTTTACGGTTACGGTGAGGGAGGTGCTTTCTCTCGAACCTGAACACTCGGAAAGAGCCTCAAAAAACCCCGTCTAGTCAAACCTAGTTTCGTCGCGCTCAGGCTCAAGTAGCGAAGAAGCTCAACTTACCCCTTGGGCCTGAAAGATTTGAGCCCAAAGATATCATTACCGAAAATGCCCACTCAGAAGGCAGAACACTCATATAAAAAGTGTTCCTTCGTGTCATTCTTTTATCAACGAGCTGTGATTCCAATGGTGGCGAGATGCTCATGCTGCCCACAGATATTATGTCTTGTTGGAGTATTGACAATTGCTCTGCAGTCTTTTCTTCCTAGTTTGAGGATAAAAGCTATTAGGTCCTTGTTAGACTTCTTTAGGAGACATTTAGTATGTCTACACTTTGTGTGTTGTATATATAAACATTTTTTTTGTAGTGTATGTTGTGTAGCTATATGCCTACAGCTATGTGCATTTAGTTACATGTAATCGTATTTAAGATGTGTGTGTTCATTTCATTTTTATTACAATGTTTAAAATTACAATTTAACATCATTTTAAACATTTTATACTATAAGGATTATGTTTTTTTTTTTTTTAATTTCAAACCATAAATGCCCAATTTCACAGTGGGAGTTTAAGCATCAGATTAACTAAGCTTAAGTATGAATTAGCAAAGTTCAAGGCAAAAACTAACACCAACACCGTGAAATCAAAACATCTTTTGAGCGAAAGCTTAAATCTTAATCTAAGTTTAAGCTTTCACTGTGAATTGGGCAAAAATGTTACAAACAGAATTTTGTATAAGTTTACAGTTAAGACGACGTATTACATATTAACCGTCCTCGATATGTACATAAGTATACATGTTATTTATATACAATTTATTACAGATACAAATGTTTCGTATGTACTGTACATAAATATACTTATGTGTGTATGTAAATATTTTATATTTATGTGTACATAATGTATGATTGTATCTTTAAAAAATTGATATTTTTTGCATAGGGGTTGAATAGTTCGTTGGTTGTAGTGCTGAATTGGTATTTTTGACTTTACCAGTTCAAACCCCAGGCAGCAAACTACTCTCGCCCAAGGCGATCATTAATTCAATCAGCAATGTATACACCAGTAACTGATTACTGAAGATAAACTGGATTGATATATCTGTGAGAATTATTGATCGGCGGTGCCATAATGGACTTAGTATCCGTGTGCACTTAATATACACATACATATACATTGTACCTATACAAGGGGTTTTTTCTAAGTACAAATAGGTGTATCACGATATTTTTCATGAAAAAAAAATTGAACTCGAAAAATATTTTTACCGACTTTATTTCTGACACCAGAGAGCTTTTGAAATGTTGAATTCAGGATGTTTTTTTATTTAGAACTGAATAGTTAATTACCTGTTGTAATATATCAGAAGAAAGATAATTTTGTTTTTAGTAATTAGCTAGAACGTTGAATTTTGCTACACGGGGTGTACAAAAGATTACACACAATTTTCCGTTACAAGGTCTAGCAGAAATTCATGATTTACAGCACTCTATGGTGTCGAAAATAAGTGGGAAGTTCTGCCAGTTTAATTTTTTTCATTAAATAGTCTGAAAAATATGGTAGTATAATATCTATTTGTAATCAGAAAAAAAAACTGTGCAGGGTATCTTGACTCTGATGATACACCCGCAAACACTAGATAGGTCTCGTCGCGACAAACAAAAAATCGTATTGCATGGGAAAGGGATAATCTCAACCGTTTAGCCGTTATAGGACGTTGAAAATTCGCAATTACTCTACGAAACACCTTATAACAAGTACAGTGTACTAGCTGGAAGAAAGTAGTCTAAGAAAAATGTAGATTGCTACATACATGTACAAATTTTTAATTACCTACTTTAAAATTATTACATGTAGAAAAATGTTATAACATTAGATATATATATCTAATGAAAGTGTCCAAAGATAAAAAAATATATATGTGTGATTTTTTTTTCTACGTACACACATTAGTACCATGATACTCTTTAGACTGTTTCATGAAAAAAAAATGTATGAGCACAAAATTCCTTCAGTATTTATGTGTATATTATACATATGTGTGTATATTTACATAAATAACAGTATAATTTTGAAATGAAATATGAATTTGTAAAAAAAGCATTGAAAAAAATTTTAAATTCATAAAATAATTTCTTATCTAATATATAATAATAATAATAATAATAATAATAATAATAATAATAATAATAATAATAATAATAATAATAATAATAATAATAATAATAATAATAATAATAATAATAATAATAATAACTTTTGTAGAGGGCGCTGTACATCAGCCTGTATTTGATATGATTAAATTGGAAAAAAATCACTAAATTCTAATTTGAAACACAATAACTCTTGAAAGGAAAGACTTAGAGCAGCATGCAAGGTATCATTAGATGGAGGAAGGAGTTTCCTACAGATTTCTTTTATATACTTTTTTCGAGCTAGTACATCACAGTTGTTATTATGGTGTTTCCAAGAGCAAGTTGAAATAATCTTCTTCGCCCTCTAGCGCTAAACGTCTGAGATTAACACTCCCCCCCCCCTCTCCTCTCTGTAGAACGATTTTTTGTTTGTCTCGATAAGACCTATCTACTGCGCGTTGGCTGACCATTCTAGGCAGGACACCCTATAACAATTATCAAGACTAATGAGATAACAAAGTAATATTTTTTTAAACAAATATTCTGCCAACAATTAGGCGGGGAGAAATGTTCTGGCAATAATTTTTCTAAATAGAGAATACTATCGAAAGTAGTCTTTTGAAAATTCATGACTATAACAAAATTGAAGTTTATTTCTCACCCACTTTGTAGCTTTAGAGTGTAGCTTTATGGCTACAGTGGGTTGCAGAAGTAACTTTTATTGTTCAGCTGGTATATAAGATTTACTGTGCAAATTTCCATGACTTATGAAACGACAACACAAATTACGTCGCTAGTTCTCCCTCTAGTAAGACATATACCACACAGGTATATATAAACGTTGAGAAATATACACTACATATACATTGTATACGCACAAATAATAATATAATATGTTCATAACATTAGAGTATTTTTAGATTTATTAATAGTGATTTAATTCTAAATATTGTATTTTAAATAATCTACAATAGAAGTGATTGCCTTGGAACACATAATTTTATAAAAAAATTTGAATTTTTAATAAATTATTATTTTTTATAATGACCACACGTGAATGCGAATATACCATATACAATTACATAGTATGTATGCGTGTATTTTAAATGCAACGATAAATAATAAATCCAAACAAATGTTACCTAACTAAAAAAAAAAAAAAAACCAAAACAAGAAATCCAAAATACAAGAAATAATATTAAAACTAAAAACACAAAAAGAATTTCAGTAAAAGTAAAAGAAAAGAAAAAATAAATAAACTAAACAACAGCACTAAAAAAACAACATTTTTTTTGCGCATAACATAAAACTATCACTATTACTGATAGTATGATATATAAAGTAAGCTACTTAACTATGTGTATACAAATGAGTATGTATATGCAAATACAAAATAAGGAAATATAATAATAACTAAATATCTCTAGATTTTCGTCTATGGAAAAAATATATTAAACAAATAATAATAATTTTAAAAATTACTCTTATTACGAAAATATTTTTAAGTGGTTTTTTTTTTTATATATTTTCTTTCAAAGAAAATTGTTATAAATTATTTCCAATGTGTATATGGGAATTAATCTTACATACATTACATATATTGCATAGTATGTATTTGTAAGGTATTTTATATATTAGTACAAGAAAAATTTAATATTTATTTAGTGCTTGTGGTGTGTTAACTGAGAAGAATGAAAATACAAAAAAAAAAAAAATGAATAAATAAAAATTAAACCTAAAAAACTTAAAAAACTATGAATTTTTTATTATCATATTTCAGTTCGTTTTAGAAAAATATATTATGTAATGGACATAGATCATAATGTATTTTTAATTAAATACGTATAGATATATATATAAATAATTATTAGAAAAAAAAAATAAGAAAAATATTTTTTTTTAAAAGCATAGTATAACATTTTGACTTATTTAAAAAAAAAAATGAGTACCAATAGTACTATATTAACGTGTACATATGTATACAATTTAAATAAAAATGTCCTTTATAAATATTGCTATAAATTATTATTGTTATTATTTATATAATTACATATAATACTCGTTGTATAAGAAAAAAATTTATTTATTCCTTAATATATGGATTTGGATACAATTTTATCTTGAAATAATCTTTGTTTTTCGTTTCATTTTTTTGTGGTTTTCGTTTCCATTTTCCGTTTTTTAAGTGTACATTTTTATATTTCATTTTCATATATTTTTTTTCAGACTTTCTGAAATTTTCGTTCAATTTTTCACAAACACACATACAAAAAAAATTTATTTAATTTTCGTTATTCGTTGTACAATGATGATGGTACATACATATACTACGAATATATACAAACGAGTATTTAGACAGCAGTTGTAGATACACACAGGAGGACACAACACAATTGAAATAATATGAGTATATACTTTTATATACCAACAAATGAGTACTTGTGATATATTACATACACTTTACTAGTATGTACTAGTAGTATGATAAATTTAATTCTGTTTTTTTCGTTTTACTTTTAACGAATGTACGTGTATATTCAAAATGGCCGAACTATACTAATACAAATACAAATATGTATAGATGTACATTTATATATATATATATATATATATATTTACATTTACTATAAACAAAATATGTAGAAAACATATGAAAAATGAAATGAAATGAAATGAAATAAAATAAAGGAGAATATTATTCTGTGTACATACGTGATGTGCACACACATATGTACATATGTAGTTATTACAATTCGTATACATATACAAATAAATTGATTATAAAAGTATGTTAGATTTATATATGTATACGTGGATATAAAGTATATGCGATTGCATATGTATACGCACATTAAATTCGAAATAAAAATAATTATGTTTTTAAAATGTGTTATACAATCAGTTCTTATACACTTTTTTATATGCTTCATTGTACCACTTCATTGCTATTATTATTATTTTCTTTTTTTTGTTACATATTTTGTGTGTGAAAATTTGTAAATTTTTTTAAAAAACTACATTCTATTATTGTTTTTAAATAATCAAAAAGAAAAAATTCATTGGAACAAAGTAAAGAGACAAAAAATTTCAGATTTTAATTGTTGTTGTTTTTTTGTTCTTTTTTTTATATTTTCATTATTACTACTATATATGCATACACATTATATTATCATTATTATTATCAATAATATTATGATGATGATTTTTATTTATTTATTATTATTATTATTTAAATGTGAATTCTATATAGGCGACAAAATTTGAAAAATTCTGAAGCTAACACAAAAATAAAAATAAGATGAAAAGTTTTTCAAAAGTGTATAATAAGAAAGAAAAATGAAATTACAGAAATAAACTGAGATGAAATTGAAAAAAAAGGAAGAAATTATTTATTAAATGAATAAAGATGAAATAAATAGGAAGAAACTTAAATGTCAAAAAGAAAAATATAATTGTGTGTGTGAATTAAAAAAAAAAAAAATTTAAAAAAAGTAAATTAAAAATTTTAATTGAAAAATATAAATAAAAAGTGACCATAATCTAATTAAAAAAAAAAATAAAATAAAATAAATAATAAATTTAAAGTGAATGAAATTGAAAGTCAAATAAATATAAATAAAATTATTTATTATCTATGAAATAATATAAAGTGATAAACGAGAGTAGATTATATAAATTAGGTGATGATGGGGCCATGAGCCCATCATATCCTCGAATCTATTGGAGCCGCAAGCGCGTCTCAAGCGGGCCTGCACCATGCTAGCACCGCCGAACCCGAGGTCAATATGCGGCCAGGACCCGGGCTGGTCGTAATGGCGCTTGCGTTTATTTCGGGGGCTCGGCGTGGCAGCAGCACCAGTCAAACAATCACGACAACAACATTGATAACACAACAACAACAACAACAGCAACAGCAGCAGCATCAACAACAACATCAACAGCAGCAACAACACCGCCAATATCGACCAGCGGATAGCAACAATAATAATCAACATTTTCAATACCAGCAACATCATCACGAACAACAACAGAAACAACAGAAACAACATCAGTCTCGGACTGCAACGCCTAATTCCTATTATAATCCAAACAGTTATTATAATAGCAATAATCATAATTACTTTGACAATTTTAAAGTGAGCAAAATTGGTCACGAAGACGGCAATTACGGTGAAGGCACAAGTGCCTTAGCACGTGTCAATCCGTGGCTGTCAGCCTGCGACCTGGCGCAACCCAATCAGGCACCGGATCTCCAGGTATGCATGATTATTATTTTATTTATTTTTAACCATTCTGCTGATCCATAATTTAAATTAATTACTAGACTAATATTTTTTATTAAATTTATACAATTTTCACATTGTATTTATATACTGATTTCTATTATGTACAAAAATTTCAATTTAATTTCAATTTCGAAATTAATTACAAATAATTACAGTATAAGCACATAAGTATTGCAATGATAAGTCATTCATATATTAATGAAATATTTTAATATTTGAATTTTTGTATGAGTATACATTGGTATAATACACATTTGTAAATAATATAAAAAAAATTAAAATTTTGTGCATATTTATTCAAAACATTTTTATAAGCGATTCATTAAGTACATATATGTACATATCAAAATAATTATATATTCACATATTCATGAAAAATTTTCTTTCTTTTATATTTCGAAAAAAAAAAAATACACAACATTTTCAATTTTATTTGTATTTTAAAACTTGTCGTATTTAAAACACAGATTTTCCATAAATTAACAACTTGGTACAAATTATAAGTTTTGTATATGATTCTTGTATGACAAGCAAACATCGACATCAGTTACACGAGTATTATTCGCATTATCTGGCAAAGCATGTCCTACATTATATGTATAGTATATAAATGATGATTGCACTTTTTGGAAACAAAGAAAGTGTACTCGTATACTGGTGAATGTTTGTTTAATATTATTGTAATGTAATCAAATACTCATACTACAAAAATAATTTTAAAAATAATTTTTTTTCTAAAAGAATCGAATTTTATTTAAAACGTAAAATTTGAATTCATCAAAATCTACATTCTGCATTCACTTCATACAAGTTTGTACATATTATGATGAGTAGTAGTATACATGATACGAGTGTATTTGCATAATGTCAAAGATTTCGTAAGTGATTTTATATAAAAACAAATTACACTGTCAAATCGTTCATTTTGTTTTTAAAGCCATTTTACGTTATATTACACTTATATCGTATATACCTAGTGTTTACTTGTATTTTCGTTTTTTTTTATATATATATATAAAAGAAATACATAATAACATTCACACACGTAATTGTATCTACGAATATTAAGATATTAAAATATTTTAAAATATTGTAAATATTCATTGTGAATATATTGCAAATAATTTATAAATCAATTAATAAAATTCATAAATAAAATACACATATTATATTAATACACATAACATATTTAATGTAGATATAAATGTGTAAATAATTCGATTTTATTATTATACTGAATGTTATAGGAGCCCCTCATTATTATTATCATCATTAGGAAAATAATAATAATAATAATAATAATAATCAGATGTTCAATTATAATATATATGTATGTGTACAAACGTAGACTGCTTAATTTGTTATTTGCTATTCAGTCAACTCTATAATACTTACATATAAGTATATACATACATACGTACATATGTAACGTAACTATACGTTATACGATACATGAACATAACTTATATATGATTTTCATACTTATGTACGGTATATACTTATATATGTATTTTTTATTTATGTGTAAATAAGAAGAAATTTTGTCAGGAAAATTATTATTATTGTCAGTCAAAAATATGTATAGGTATACCAATATACAATCGTGTAGTTGTATGTAATATATGTTTTTATTTCGTTACAATAAAAAGTTATATACGTATGTATATGTACGACTATATACAGGGTGTTTTTTTCTATGTGACACTGGCTATACCACGATATTCTTCAGACAATGTCATGAAAAAAATTGTACTTGTAAAACTTGAATACGCTACAAGGCGCTGACAATTTCGAGTTTTTTCGCAAGACCTTCTAACACTAAATCCTGTGTAATTTTTTGCACACCTTACTTATCAAAATTTAAAAATTAGCTGCAATCAATACAATGCTATGAATAAGTTAGTATTTTCTCTAATTTGTGGTTCTTATAGTTCTGTCTTCGGCTACAAGTTCTAAAACTCTTTTTTCTAAACGTACGCTTATGGGATTCCTTCCTTCATGTTGTAATCTTCGTGGTATCAAACTTCCTATTTCACGTATAAAGCTTCAAAAGTCCTGCTATCGAGTGTCCTTTTGTCAGAAAATCACGAGGCGTATAATATCCTGGCTCGATATCCACTTCGCCTAGTTTCACGATATATCTACTAGATGCACATCTGTCAAATAATTTGAAAAATTAAAACCTTATGCTTTATTATTAAATCTTATCCTTTATCTAAAATAAAGTGTACCTATTCATTTTATCAACCTCGATTATACAATATTCGGATTTTTCTAAGAAAACCTGGCAGTGAAACTATGAATATCGTTTGAACAGAACCTTGTTATTAAGAGCAATAGCACAGTACTTACATATAATCATCACACCACATAACCAATTTCTAATTTTGTAATATAAAAGTACTGACTTTTTCATATTCAGCTGACATGTTCGACATTCCGAAAATGAAGTCCAAAAACTAATTTTATCTAGATTGATGAATAAGATGAAATTATACCCGGCTAAAATATATCCGACGGATAATCTTAGTTAGTGAATACGACCCTAAATACTCACATATCTGCTGCTTATATCTAATTCTACATTATTATGAACTGTTTTGCAATTTACAATTACAATTACAATTATAATTGCAATTACATACATATAGTAAATCCTCTTTTGTATACGAGTATGTTTAGTTTCATTTTTTCGTCTTTTTTATTTTACTTTGTTTCTATTTTTTAATTTCTTAAATTCTATTATTTTTTATGTTTTTCATTTTGTTAAATTTGATCCTCGTAAGAAATTCATTTTCGTTGAGACTGTGAGGATCTGAATTGAATTTATTTTAGCTTTTATTTACATTCTTATTTTATGCTTATAATGTTTTTCTTTTAATTTTTTTTTCTTATATTCTTTTTCTTTTTTGTGTATATTTTCGTTACAATATTTTCCTATCATATTTTGATTGTAATTTAACTGCAATCAAATAATATTTTTGGACTGGTAATATTATGATAATAATTTATGTGTATTTTGTATTACAAATAAAAATTCAAAGAAAAATGAAAATGTTGTGTAACAAAAACGTACAGGCTGGACCAACTTGGACTGACTGATGTAAAATACTTATAACTTTCTAATCTTTTATTAATATTTTAAGGCAAATTAAAGAGTAATTCGTCAAATTTTTTTGGATTCATTTGTGAAAATGTACATCATTTAAGTAACCTCCCTTTACTTTCTGACAATAAATGAATCTTCTTAAGGCATTGTGATTACAGCACGCAATATTTCTGACTCCAAATTTGCAATTTCTGCGCGAATGTTTTCTTTGAGCTCTTGAATTGTTTCTGATTTGTTTCTGTACACTCGTTTCTTTACATATTCCCATAGAAAGAAATCAAGCGCCGTTAAATCTGGTGAACGAGGTGGCCAGAAGAAATCTTTATTTTTTAAAATAATTCGGTCACCGAAAAGTTCTCGAAGAATTTCAATGGTCGCCCTCACATTGCGTGCTGCAGCTGTAGCTCCATTCTGCTGGTACCATATGTCAGGGTTATTCTGAACTGCTGGACGTAAAAAGTTTTCTATCATATTCCGGTATACCTCCCCTCAAACGGCTTGTGTATGTTCATCTTGATCTTCACAGAAATATGGACCGATGACTCTATCGGTCATTATTCCATACCAAAAAATTCATTTAAAATTGATGTAATTGACGCTGATGTAACGTTCTCGGATTCTTTATACTCCAAATTCGGTAGTTTTTACATATTCATTTAAATGGAAATGTGCTTCGTAGCTCATAATTAAATTGTTTAAAAATTTGACCGAATTTTCTTTGTGTTGTAACAATAGATCGTCGAAAAACATAGTAGAATTCAACAATTTTGAACCGTCCTTGCATTGTGTATGTAGCCATTATAAAATTTAATGAAATTCTTTATAATATGCAAAATAATAAAGATAAAAAAATTAAAAACATAAGAGTTACATATTTTTAAAAACAATCAGTCCAAGTTGGCCCACCCTGTAGTTACCTGGGTATATAAAAAAAATTTATTATTTTAAACATATGATGTTATTGTCATTGTTGTCATTATTTTTATTGTTGTTGTTGTTTTTTATCATTATTCTCAAATTTCATGTGAAGTAAATTTCTTTTATTATTCTTAAATTTCAATCATTCAATAAGTGACTTCCTATAGGAGGTATTTGATGACCTGCAGTTAGGGAAACAACACCCCCAAATTACATATGATAGGTGTCTCACCCAAGGGCTGATAATTTTCGTTATATATGTACTATGGCACGAGTATACTTAGTTAGATTATTTTGAATTTAGTTTCTATCATGGTAAAAGAAGCTATAAAGGTAAAGTCAATTTTATCACATGGTCGCCATTTAAAGCTGTTTATGACTTAGCCATTTGACAGCTTTTAGTGTTTGTAAACAAATTTTGTTATTATCCAATTAATTTAGAGCGTTGGAGAAATAAATAATTAATTACCTAAATAAAAATTAAAAAAAAAATAAATATATACAGGTACATTTTAATATTGAAAATAA
This sequence comes from Villa cingulata, assembly GCA_951394055.1. Lineage (NCBI taxonomy): Eukaryota > Metazoa > Arthropoda > Insecta > Diptera > Bombyliidae > Villa > Villa cingulata. Next base: position 17,390,143 of record OX596017.1, read on the forward strand.
TTAAAATTATATAATTATATAAAAAGTATTGGAACAATATAGTAATAGCAAAAATAGTGTCAAAGCAATATAATTATAATAATAATAGTAATCGAAATAAAAAAATTATTTTGAAATTCAATTTAACATACTAACTTCCATACAATTTATCAATATTTGTCAAACGATTACGTCACAGAAAGTTAGAGCTTTCAAATGCTGGAAAAAAGAGCTTAGAAATGCTGATAAGTAGTCTACTTGCTGACAACAAGTAACACGAAGAATTATTAGAGCATTAAAACCTAAATACATTCGATGAGGTCGTGAGTCATAAGCAAAAGCTCTAAGCTACCTCAAGAGAGTTGAAATATATTCACTGCGATCGTGAGTTGTAAGACAACTTAACTTGACATTTAAAATTGTAATTAGATGTGATTTGTTTAATTTATGAAAATTAGATTGTTCATAAAAATAAAAAAAATAAAATCTTTAATAAATACACCAATTAATTAATTGTAGAAATTTTTAGAATTTTAATTAATTAAAGAAATTTTTAATCATGGGTGAAAATGTAGAATTGGCATTGGGATTAGCATTAGGAAAGGCTTTGATCAAGAAAAGAGTTTGGACAAGCACATTTTTTCAAAACAATAAATAATTTTTGTTACCTACACGTACGGCATACACATTTCTAAGGCAATATAAAGACGTCTGATCTTTAATGTCTGACGTCACACAGGTCGTCGGAATATAAACAACACAAAAACAAGAAACAATTTATACATACAACACAACAACAACGCACTTTTGTTTACCATTTAACCACCTGATTTATGTCACAATTCCAACTGCCACTCCAATGATTACATTGCCTTAGAAATGTGTATGCCGTGGTCTACATGTACCTGTCAAAACAAAAATACGGACGAAAAAATATATCCTTTAACCTCGAAGTGATTTTAAAGACTGAAAAAGCTTTAAAAGCTGATTTTATAATATTCTTACGAAAGTGTATATATATAAAGTGGAAAATCTCAATATAAAATATATTTTAATTTTCAATGAACTCGAAATTTTTTACACAAATACACTGACAGCTACGAAAAAATAGACAGAAAATCAAATAAAGACTAAAGAAGTAGTTGAAATAAGAAAGAAATAATTAAGAAGCCACCCCTTTTTATAAAATTGAGTACGTGATAACCAACACAATCAAAAATTCACTCTAAAAAACAACTCAAACAACAACAACAACATCAAGCACGTGTACATTGTATTTACCGTCAAATTATCACGGAGGCTATTATCATACATATGTTAGAAGAACAACGGATAAAAAAGTTGAAGCGAAATAGACTTCGTATGTGAATCAAACAAGAATATTTTCAACTACCACTAGTGCATATCACGGAGGCTATTAAAAACTAATGTAAAAAAAAATGTAAGCAGATAGAATTGTGCATTATTGTGATGTCGGTGATATAGAAAATGAGAAGTTTGATAGTATGTGTACTTTTTATCTTATTTTTTCATGTACACATTTTTGCATTATAAATATAGTAATTTGGGAATTGACAGGTAAAGTGCTTTTCAGACTTTAAGAAAATTGTTGTTGCTGTGAGAATTGCTGACAATATTTGATAAACATGTATATTTGAACTACTTTTTTCTCGGATCTCCCATTCTATTTAGCTTAATAGCTGAGATTTGTTACTTGGTTTACCAATATTTACTTTGATTCTTACAACTCACGACTCGCAACTCATGACCGCATCGAATGTATTTAGGACTTTACATTTACATTAGTCTAATATCAGTCTAAAGCTATAACCTAAATGGACGAAATGGAACGGAACGGAACGGAACGGAACGAAACGATACATTCGATAGTACTGTTGTACGTAGAACTACCATAAATTAACTTAAATTAACATTCTTACTTTCGTTCAATTTCGATAAATTTAAATGTCAAATAGACGAAACGGATAATGCCGTAGCGGTCTTACATTTTATCTTTTCTACTCGTTTTATACACATATATATTTTTATACATTTTTTATACACAATTTTACTCGTTTCGAATCGTTTCCTATTTAGGGCAAATTGCTAAACTGACGGAACGAGTATTTACGTTCGTTTAATTCCTTTCGTCTCGTCACGTCTATTTAGGGTCTAGCTTAAGCCCTATCATGTAAAAAGGCAGAACTATAATCGACATAACTGACATAGAATATGACAAATTATGTCGGCTACGATCATAGCCAAATTAATGAGCTAAATCATAATTGGCATTGCCAACATTCGTTAAAAATTCGTTTAACATAAGCTCGACTTAAGCAACAAGATCGAGAGCGTACATGATATAAGTAACATAAGCCATAACCTCATTTTGTGAAATTCGTATTGCTTATTGTTTAGTATGTTATCTATGTTATTATAGTTAACCAAACCTGACGTTTTAACATTCATTATTTTTTCCCATGTTTCCTATGTCAGCTATGTCGATTATAGTTCTACCTAAAGAGTTATATCTACTATTAAATCAGTAGTTCGCAATCTATATTAAACTTTAGATGCACACATGATAGTAATAAGTCTAGAAATCACTTCAAGTGAAGGCCCAGAGGCTCGATATAAGCTGTAGCACTACTGATAATGATGATTGGAGTGTAATATTCTGAGCGGAAAATCTTCACTTTTGCTTTAACTAATATTTTTCTATTTTCTGTTAAAAAAATAAATAAAATAATACTACAATTCGCCAGGATTTTTAGAAATTTTATCATCTGATCTTAAAATGTTTTCTATTCTACTCGTAAAACAAATCATCGGCAAAATAACAAAGTAGGAAATCGAAATGCCTGTGATAATGAAACAATGCTTGTATGATATAAGGGTACAAGTATGTAGTTGATTATATACATAGATAGCAAGTTTCTATAACACGAAAATTTTTCCTTTTATCTATATCTGTGACACCAAAGAGGAATATAAAATTTATTTGAACCTATTAACAGATTTGCAGTAGTGTTATCAAAAGTTCACATGAAAATTGAAAATGTCTAGTGTACGAACTGTATGATTATATTATATGTAATGAATGTCAAATTAACAAACAAAATTTATCAATAAATTGTCATTATTTGATATTTCATTTAAATTTTCGTATATTTCTTTTTTTTTTTCACTTTTCTTTTATAAAATTTAAATAAAATTTTTTGTTTCTGGCTTAATTCGAACTGTATACTTAATGTAGATATCATTTATAATGATGTGATAATAATATGATATAAATTCGATGATAGCTGCTACTAAAATTCGAATTAAAAAAATAATTTTTTACTTAATTTTTGATTAATTGTTGGTTGGATGATTGGTTGCAGTGACAGTCTGTTCCAGTTTCTAGAAATGGACTTAATTAGCACTTTGCCTGCCATTTTCTTTTCTATAATATTCTGTTAGAATAATGATACGAGTAAAATGTTGTATACCTACCCGCATATACAAACATACTGATGTATGAAATGCAGATCTTAATAGAAAGGTAAAATGTAAAATTTGACAAACGTGGTGAAATTATGATAACCATTTACATGAAAATATGAGAAATACTTAAGTACATGCATCATAATGTGTTTGTATACAATATTCGTGATTATAAACTATAGCATATAAGATATCAATATTACATGCTATTCTGAAAAAAATTTGTTTCTATTCCTACTCCACGAATACTTGGGTACAATACTAAAAAAAAGTTATAGAGAAAACTCGTAAAACTATCAAATAATTAAAAAAAAAAAGAATTCAAAAATATAATTCAGTATTAATCAAAAATGAATAATAATTCGTTTGCTTTTTATTCTAAGAAATCAAAACAAATATACCTACGCAATTTTATATACATTTTAAATTTTTCATCGAAGATAAAATCACCAAATTAACATATAATAGGTACTCTTCTCCTACTATAACAACCAATTATGAAACTAATGTTCATTATACTATACTTTTCAATTAAATTTAAATTATAAATAATATTTACGAACTATACATATACGAGTATATTGTGTATGTATATGTATAATTAATATTCAATTACGAACAATATTATATATTTTTGCTTTGATTATTATTATGTATTTTGCTTTTTAATTAGGTACATATATAATATTTAAATAAATAAAAATTTCTAAGAAATTATCATCGAATATTCAAATATATATCCTGTATTAAAAAAACAATTTGTTTTTTTTTTCATCTTTTTAAAATTAAATTATAAAAATTCAATATAAACTGAGAATAAATAAAAAAGTAATATTCAAATAATTGATAATTTTTCATACACGAGTACGAGCATACTTATATATATATGTAAGTAATTAATCATATCATAAATGATTAAATGTGATTAAATGTTACCAACCAAAAAAAAAAAAAAATGCTTTTTCTTAGAATAAATAAAATGATAATTAAAATTTTCTTATTAAATATGACAAATAAATAAAATTACATATATTTTCAATTTCCTTTTTGTATACATTTCAAATATACTTATGTATGTATAATTTCATAAAAGAGTTCTAAGATTCTATATACATAGTTTGTAAGTAACATTATTTAGCTGGTTTAGCTAGATATGATAGATATAACATAACATACAGCTCGTATATACGAGTTAATGCAGAGTAAGTGGTAGAGTAACTGGCCTACTGATTTCGAAGAAGTGCCCAAAGGCCACTATAAAAGTGAGAAAAATAATTTTCAAATTTTCATTATCAATTTCCAACTTTTATCAAAACCAAAGCCGCACCAATCTAAAGCTATACCCTACATAGACGTCACGAAACGAAAAGATACATACGATAGTACTGGGGTACATGGAGCTCTCCAAAATAGACGTGTTCTTACGTTCGTTCAATTTCGATAAGTTGAAATGTCAAATAAACGAAACGGATAGTACCGTAGATGTCGTACATTTATCGTTTCTACTCGTTTTATAGTTTGAATTTGATTTTTTTTTTCTGAAAGTGAAGTTTTTAAAGTGAAAATAAATAAATGATAATAATATTTGTATTTATAAAATAAATTTTACTGATAAAATCATACATAGTTTTACTCGTTTCGAATCGTTTCTATTTAGAGTAAATTGTTTAACTGACGTAATTAGTATTTACGTTCGTTTAATTTCTTTCGTTTCATCACGTTTATTTAGGGCCTAGCTTAATGCAGGCCGTACACTGTGACGATACACGATAACCTTTCACTTTTTCATGTTACAATTTTTTTTTCTCATATTGTATGGCAATATTTTGTTAACGAAAGGGAAAGCTCTGGGGAAAACTTAAGGGATTGTATCGTGCGTGACGAAAAAATTTCTGTTGATGTTTGATTTACCGTAATAATCATTTTTGTGAAGTTTATCGTGAGCGTTTTTGAATGATTTGAGGATACAATCTTTTTTAATTGAGCTTTCCTCCACGATAAATAATTCGTCATTTTTACTTAAGAGTAGAATTCGGCTTTGAAAAATTTAAAAAACAACAACAACGATTTTACATACAAAAATTTTAAAAAATGCTTCTGCATAACTTTTAGGTGCTAATTGAAATGGATTTTTGAATATTTTGATGAGAAAAACCATAATTTTATTTTGTTAATAAAAATGGAAATATAACAAAGATTTTTATACTTTTTTTTGTAAACACTTTAGAAAAGTCCAAATTTTATTTTGATACCAAAATCATATAGAAATATGAAGAAATATAATAGAAAATTTGAAATCAAAAATGTGCTCCATTTAAGTACAACAATATCCTTAAGGCTATTCCTATATTCGAAATTTCAAAGAAATTTGTCAATCAGTTTTTGTGAACGAGATGCATTTGGAAGCCAAAAAATCGAAGTTTTGACAACTTTAACACCCTGTGAAAATGAAACAAGGACATTTTTAAAAAAATGCTCCATTCAAGCACCACAATTCCTATCAAATTATCTATGTTTCAAATTTCACTGAAATCGGTTAAGTAATTTCGGAGATAATTGGTGCACAAGATAACAGATATCTCGAATCCTAATCTTAAGCCCTGACATGTAAAAGAGCCTGATTTTCTATCAACAACTCAGTGGTTTACAATCTGCATTAAACTATAGGTGCACACGTGATAGTAATAAGTTTAGAGAAATCACTTAGGTGAAATTCCTGGCTTACCTATAGAGCTGTAGTGCTATTGAAGAAGAAGAAATTAAAAATCTAAAATAAAAAAACGATTCATAATTAATATAAAATTTGTGAGTACATCATGGTGTGTACCTCCTATATACGTACTCATATTTTAATCATATTATATTAGAATATTTTCTTTGTATGTATTTTACTTTTCGATTTGTTTTGTATTTTGTTTGATTGTTGTTTTTCACTTTTGTTTGCATCATATATATGAGCGAAGAATTTATTTATTTCACTATATTACTGCTTTCTACTGTTGCAGAAAGGTATCTAGTATCTAGTATTATATTTATTATCGATTCGATATTGATATACGAAAAATTTTTTTTATACACTCATCGAAATTCTTCTTATTACCATCAGCTATGTGTATTGTATTGTGTAGTTCTCATTGATGATGAACTCATCATCATATGAATTTTTATACATTTAATGACATAATTGTATACCAAGTAATGTGTATGTATACCTTATCCTAAACCTAGTACTTACTATAGAATATAGTATATATACATATGTATGTACATACATATATAGATATGCATTTTGAAAAATATTATATTGTTTGTATGTAGGAGTTTATATGAAGTAAATATGTAACTACACATGTATATATGCATAGATTGGTGTACATACAATACTTATGTGTGTATATGCTTATAAATTTATTCGTGCAATTGACAAATGCACCTTTAAATTGATATGTACCTTATTTGCTTGCGTGAGTTAATGTATTAAATGGTAAAACAAATAACCTACATACATGTTATATATAAATATAATCTACTATACGTTAAAATATCATTAAATAAATTTGTATATGTGTGTACATTTATTGTATTTGTATTTTATTACGTCTAGTATTCATCACAAAAATGTCCGTATGAATATGTGCAAAATATACAATACATACTATGAATATACTTGTGTACTCGTATATGTTGGTATTGGTATACATATATACATAATTATGTAAATATGTAGTAATTGGATGATAAACATAATTATTCTTATCTCGTTTAAAACAACAACAAAATAATAAAAAATATTTTTTTTTTCAATGTGAACACAATACAATATATGAGTACAAAACGATGAATGTACAATAATAAAATAATGTTTAATCATTTTCTTTTTTTTTTTTGGTTTCTTACTTCTTTAAATACATTTTATGCACCAGAATACATAATTAATACCTGCAGTATACTTTACATACGAATATACGCATAGTACAATAGGAAAATTATGTTAATTTTCAGCTGAAAATAACCAGGTTCTCCTAATTTTTGTTAGTGTAATACGAAAATTCCCCTATTCATTTATACACATATATACACAATAAACGCTAGTATGTACATATATATGTATGTACATATGTATATGTGCACCCATATATTTTTATTCGTTTCAATTTCAATTTTCATTTTATTTTTGATTTCTCCTCAATTTCGTTGGATTTTAACTTTTATAATATACATATGTATATGTAGGATGCTAAATATTATCTTGTATATGAGTAAACTTACATCGTATACATATTTACATATACATAAATAGACAGATCCTAAAAAGCTTTTTATTATATATACTAACTATTCCTGAATTTTATATACAATAATTTTTGTTTATCATCGTACATATAAAGTACATTATGTGTACTTATGTTCTTATAACTCAGATATGTATGTACACGTACAAATACACATATACATATTTCCATATCCTTGTTTGCATATATACGAACATTCATAATAATATAAGATGAAACAATTATACATACATACATATATATGTATGCACTAGTACTCGTTCTCATATATATGTAGTATGCATAAGTAAATTTATTTCTTATATACACATACGTTTACATACTATGTATTTACTTATGTGTACATAATATATTATGTACACACAATTTAATTTATATAAATTTTCACATTTACACATACAAACATATAGATAATGTGAATTTTATAAAATCATATGTGATTATCTATACATACATATATACATATGTATATGTATATGTGGTTACAACATTAAATTCTTAAAGAAAATCTCTTGTATATCAGTTTTTAATTTTTTTTAACATGCTCGAGTATAAATAGATTTTACACTTAAAATGTACATACATTTATACACGGAAGATAAATTGAATTCAATTTATAAGTTCGTATTTAGTTAAATTTACATTATTCATCTATGTATTTATTTAAATACTTGTATTTGTATGTATGATGTAGATATGTAGATATATCCTGGGGTGGGTTCCTGGTAAGGTGATATGTGATAGTCACCTCAAATTTAGGTTCCCGTATGGTGACAATCACCAAAAATTATCACTAAATGTTATCACTTTGAGGTGATAGCATTTGAGGTGTCACTTTTCCAATTTTTACTATTATTCTTCTTCTACCTAACCAAAAAATACTCATAATCGCATACAATTGGTGTTTGCTGTTGATGGTATATAATTTATTTAAATCATTTTGTAATTTAAAATATGTACATATATTGTGTTATTTTTACAATGAAATTCTCTATGAATAATTGCAATTTACTGAACATCCAGTAATTCTAAGGGATTATTGCTATCTCGCATTTTTCTCCTAATTATTTTTATTTGAGATTCATTTTCAGAATCTGAAATTAAAAATGCTATAGACGAAAACGTTATTGAATTTTCTTTTATTCTTATTCACAATTTAAATTTTTATTTGTTTTGATTGACGTTTGACAACTGTAAATATACTGTGGAATTCGCCGCGTTTCAAATTCCATCACTTTTTTTGTGATCACCTTACAGGAACAATCACCTTTTGGTCATCACTTTTGAACTATCACCAAGGTGACTATCACCTATCACCTTACAGGAACCCACTCCTGATGTACATATATCGTTTTTTTTATTCATTATCGTAATTATTATTTTATACCACATACCTTCATACGTATAAGAATATATGAAAAATTTTACATGTATGTATGTATGTATGCAAAAAATATCTTAAATTTATTTGGTATGTATGAATATACAACTATATAATTAATGTAAGTAAAAAAAATTCTTATTTTTTTCTATAAAAAATTAAAATAAAAAAGTCAAAAAAAAATGAAATTTATAATTATTGAAAAAATATACGTACATATGTACATATGTACATAATAGAAACACATAAATCATTTTTATACTTAGGTTCGTATTCAAAAAACAAGATTATTTTTCATATGAGATAAATTTATTGTATTCATCAACCTAGATTATACACTATTCGAATATTTTTAAGACAATCTGGAAGTGGTACTACAAATATCGTTTGAATATAACCTTGTTATTCAATAATATCACAACACTCACATATAACCATCACATCACATAACCTTTTTTTCATTTTGTGGTATAAAAACACTAACTTTTCGCAATCAGTTGACATGTTCGACACTTCGAAAACGAAGTTTGAAAATCAAATTTTATCTAGATTGATGATGAATAAGCTGATATTATATCCAAATCCAACAGATAATCTGTGTAATAATAAACAGATAACCTTAATAATCAATAAAATAAATTATAGGTATGTATGTATATCTAAATTATGTACTCATCTACCCCTACCCAATGTAGAAACTGTTGGGTATATCGTTATACAGATGATCGTTAATAATAATCTAACAAAGAATGAATAATTCAATAAATGAAATTGTATATTACGACAATTTAAACACATAAAAAGAACAGAAAATTACAAATTATATAATTATTATTATAATAAATACAAATTATATATTATTAAAAAATTTTATAATTACCAAATTTTGTAATGGATATCAAAATACTATTCTAACAAACTTACAACTTATTTATTGCATTGCAGATTTAGTTTAGAAATAATTTGTGGTTTGTTCGAGTATTGCAAATTTTTGTATACAGTTGTGCAATGGAAATGCTGATAGAAAATCTCAAGATCAATTTACATATACCGAAACAAACAGTGCAGATCGCTTTTAATTTTTGTCCATTTTCACATACATATTTACATTACAGATTTATTCGTACATAAATAAACTATAGCATATTTCAGACATGTGTAAAATTACAGATACAAAAATGTACATGGTACACGGTACATATACAATACGTTGTTTAAAAAATCGTGCAAACAAAAAAAAATTGTGGAAAAAATTACATGTGACATATTTTGAGGATATGTACCACCAGTTTAAAAAAATCATGCAAAATGAAAAAAAAAAAACTAAATATTTTCCCAAAAAATCGTGCAAAAAAAGTAACAATGAAATCTATATTTCATATCAAACAGAAGCTATTCATTTTAACTAAAAAAAAAAAAAATAAATAAATAAAATAAAATTAGTAAAAGCATAGACTAGATAGTAAAAGTGTAGATTCTGTATGTAAATACACATGAAGGTTTATATGTCTTTTTACTGCATTAAATGAATACCGTTAATATGTACATTATAGATACATTTTTATATATGTACATCTACATATATTACAGTATAATATAATAATAAGGTAAAAATTGATTATGAATTGTATGTACTAATATGTATATAAGTGTAGAGTAGATACATACTCGTTTACATAAACAAACATTTATGTTGCATACGAGTACATACATATTATCACGTACATATATCTATATAAATATTTCATAGAATTTAAGATTTCTCAATTTATTATACAACAGAATTTATATATCTTCTGCATAAATACATATAAATGTATATAAAATGCATACACTTATTATATTTTTAATGCATATAATATGCACACTCATATTTTTGTGTATATTGTTTTTATGCACACTCATATTTATTATCTTAGTACAGTGGTGGTCGGCAAAGTCGTCATCCAAAAGAGCCAAATATAAATAATATAAAATTAAAGTTGATCAAGGAGCCAAAGATTAACGGTACATTAAATAAAACTTGGTATCATAATTATATAAGGATAATATTTATTTAAAAATATACAAGTTAAATAATATAAAAGTTATCCTTAAAAACTACAAATATTCCATTAATGTGAACAATGACCTTGCATTTCCTTGGAAAGTAAGGGTAAGTCAGGTTTGTATGTTGTTGTTTTTAATTTTAGGCACGATTCCAAGCTCTCATCGATAAGCTGATTCCTTAATTTACTCTTGATAAAATTCATGCTTGAAAATGATTGTTTGCATAAATGTGTAGACCCAAATAAGGAAATAACAGCAAACGCTAATTTCTTCAATTGATCGTATGAGTCAGGAATACTATTCCAGGTATTAAAAATCAGCATATCTTCCCTCTCCAGATCTTTCAAAGCAGACCACTTTTGCTGTGAACTTAATTCACATTTACTTTTCTCCAATAGCTTTAAATCGGCATAAAGACGCTTGAATTTTGAGCTCCACAATTCTTTATTTTTTAAATCCAGCAACTGCATTTCTGAGTTGCCAATATCAATATTAAAATGCAAAAAATTTAATTCTGTTACCTTGGCATTCAGAGCTTTTTTAACAAAGGCTAACGTCGCTTTGCTGTTTCTAAAGTCGGGAAAAGCTTCTTTCATATTTAATAGCGTTGTTCTAAAATATCAAATGTCAATATTAGACTTATTTTCTTGACAATATTTCAATAGGCTTGGAAAGTGAATGGGAGTTTCTCTTTCAAAATCTTCGGCAAAAAGTAACAATTTGTTTTCGAATGAAATTATTTCTTCTAACATTGAAATAATTGTGTTTCCTTTTCCTTGTAACTTACGATTAAGCTGATTTAGATGAGAAGTAACATTCACTATGAAATAGAATTTCTGCATCCACTGATCGTTCGTTAGCTCTGGATAGTGAACACTCTTCTCAAGAAGAAACGCTTTTATTTCAGGAAATAGTGAAGCGAAACGTATTAAAACGTTTCCTTTCGATAACCAATGAATCTTGTTATGCAGCAGAAGATCTGCATACTCACTCTCTACCTCAATTAGGAATTCCTTAAATTGGCGATGGTAAAATTTCGAGATAATGATATACACGTATGTACATGTTTGCGAGTGAATATCCATGCTGTTGTTGCGATCTAAAAATGTGATTCCTTTCTGTAGCCTCTTACAAGTTTACTCGTCTCTTACTTCTAACAAGGCAAGTTAATAAATAATATTCTGTGGAAGAGCCGCAGCCAAAGAGTCAAAGAGCCGCATGCGGCTCGCGAGCCGCGGTTTGCCGACCACTGTCTTAGTATATAGATTCATAATATTATGTACATAGGTTATATACGCTGTATATAAAATTAATATTAAAACTGTTTATTTCATACTCTTATTATTATTTTTTCTTATATATTTATGCATGTATATTCAATTATATATTCTTAGTTATATATATACATTTACATATACATACTTACCTATAATTACATAGATATACATAATATCGATATATGTATACATCATACATATTTATATCATTTGTTTTATATACAGGCAAATATTAATGTACAAATATGTGTATGTATATGCGTTTACATTTTTATGTACGTAAATATTTAAAATGTTTTTTTTTTAAAAAAAACGAAAGGAATATAAAAGTAATTAAGTAATATTTTCATTTTATAAATGTATGTATTTTTGTTTCTTTGTATTGTATTTATTGTACTCTTGTAGAAAAGGTTTATTTATCAAAAATACACATAAATTTATGTGTACATCTATATCTATACAATTTCGTTTATATATTTTTTTGAGGTTTTACAATTTTCTTTCTCTCTCTTTTACAATTTCTCTCATAAATAATGTATACTACGAGTGGAGTGTCGCTGCTTATATATGATGCTTCGATGCTCGTATAATATATTCTTTTTTTCATCGTCTGTCGTCTGTCTGTCATCATTTTTTCTTCATTTTTTTCATCAGCTCACTTGTCTATCGGCCGGCTCATATTCATCCAGTTGTCCTCTCCTCAGATGCGATCTTTTGATAGATTGCGTTGTTGATCATTACTTTTACAATAATTACAACACAATTAAAATTACAAGTTTGTTTGGACATCCTCATTCCTCTCAAATTACCCTATCTTGATTTGATGTGACCGTCTTGATCTTGGCCATACTCTGATCAGAGACCATACCAATTTTCTCTGTGGTGACACAAATACAAGTTACGAATACATTTTTGGTATTCTGTTATCCCCTATTATAGCTACATACTATATTGGCCTCCATTCTATAGTGCATCTCAGCCGTATTGGTATATATGTAAATATCATAGATACATATGCATGTATATATACAAGTATACATTTACGTATTTAAATTTGAAAGTTGATATAATTTTTCTTTGCATTATGTGGTATGTATATATAGTTTCACTTTATTTTCTCGCATTATATTCTTTTAAAAAATGTTTTTTCTCGAATACATACATATATTATTTAAATAACTGCACAAAAATAAAGTGAATTAAAATTTCAGTATAAAGAAAATGTCATATTTTTAAAAACACATTACACCACATTAATTTTACCTTATACAGAAATAATGTGCATATAATAATTTATTAATTATAATAATGTTCATAATTTTTATTTTCTTTTAATTTTCACTCAAAAAAAAGAAATTCACCTATAAATCAACTGAACAGTATAAAATTCAAGGATATATAAAGTATATATAACATTTTCATATAGCTACATACATATTTGTATACTAAAATAATATTTATACATTTACAACATATTTGTGTTTTATTTATAGAATGACAATAATATGTTTGTGATTTGTGTAAATTTTCACTATCACAATACATACATACACACTATTATCCTCGTATCAATTCACCTATAATAATATATCATATATGTAGGTATATTCTAGAAAATAATAAAGGAAAATAATCACAAAAAAATTATTAAAACTAAAATAATTCATATTTTGTATGTGATCCTTTATGCGTAATTAGGTTTTCACGCGTTAAATTTTGAAATACTTATGTCCGAAATTACTTCATATTATGAAATTTTATAAAATTAATGCATAAAGTATAAATGTATTTTTAGGAATGTTCAAGATAAAAAAAAAAGAAATACGAAAAGCGAAAAAAAAACACTAAAAGTTTTCCTTGTCTGTTACCTATAATTAAATTGCTAAACTAGCTCATGGAAAAATGTTGTCTTTCTTTTATTAAATAATATTGTTTTGGGTCTAAACTAAATTCAGTTTATACTGAGTTGAAGCTTGATTTGAACACAACTGATCTTGTATTTTTTCAATATTTCAGCTTATTTACATAATTTCTTATGTTAAGTTACTAGTTACCACTGATATGTCAAACGGCCAAAATATCCGTCAATTTTTGTATACCATGGATACGTGACGTGTAATCTTATGCCCTCGAAATTCGAGACTCAAAAAATACCATAAGTATTTTGTTCTGATAAATACCATTAGTATTTTACAAAATTGACAAATAACTTGTTGCTGTTTGGAAACAATTGAAAAATAATATTTTGAAAGTTTGACAGGAAGTAGGAGTACTCCTATATTTATGTTCATACTCCTACATTTATGTTACATTCATATACATATGTATATGAATAGTTCAGAATAAGATTAAAATGACGAAATAGACAATTAATAGATGGCGAAAATAAAGTAGGATTTATTAAGTCCTTGCGACAGTATATACTTAAAACACACTAGAGGTAGCGGTCGTCCGAAAACAAGATGGATAATTAGCAAAGTAGAGCAGTGAATCGATTCTCGTTCTGTGAAAATGAGAACATTTTTCAGTGAGAATTCCAATGTGTGCGATTCTTGTTCCGTGAGAAAGTGAAATTTTATGTTCTCATTGTATTTTATGATAGTGATAAATAATCAATGAGTTAAAGGTTGTCTTTGGATTTCTTGTCAAAAAGTTTAAAATAAATACATATTATTTACTTTATTACTCATATATCAATACTAACACTAAAGTCTATAAGTATTTATTTTATTTTCTATCGTAATAGGCCTAACAATGAAAATTTTTAAACAAATTTAACGTCAATGATGTCCATTTGACGTTAGTGAGGAAAATTTTCCAATATTATATTCCATTCAGACTCATTTTCATCATTCTCATTAGTCGAAACAGAATCAATTTGCTTACAAAAATGAGAAATGAAAATGAAAAATTTAGGAATGAAATGAATTTTTGATATTTCTCACTTTCCCATTTTTTCACGAGAATCGGCCCTCAGGATCTAAAAAAATTGAACGTAGGCAACTGGAGAGTGTTAGCGGAAGATAGGTAATATTGAAATCAACCCAGAACTATAAATCCAGAAACAATATGAATTGAAGTAGAAGAAAAAGAACTTATAAATGGTTTGATTATAGGACATAACCGTAAAACCTAACCTAAATGAAATTAAAATGTTCATCGAGATGATTTGAAAACTTATAGATATACATAATTTGAATCTCAAAATATTTTTTTTTTTTTTGGTAAGATGGCAAATCAATTTTCGCAAGCAATATTTTTAAAATATTCCAAATGTACTAATTTAAAATGAAATTTTTGATAGAAAATGATTTTGTTTTTTCTTCCAAAATTTTGTTATCATTATTTTTACGATTCAATATACTCGTATACCGTTTATGGATATAAATTTGCTTTAAAAAATTGAAACTTTAAAATTTATTTAAAGAATGTATGTATACCTATATTCCATTGATGTATATCATCTATATGTAATGTACGCTTATTATGCATACATAGATAAGTTCATATAAAAACATAGACATTATGTACGTGTACGTACGAGTATATTGGAAGAGAAGAATGGTTATACAATTTAGTGTTCATCTCGTGAATGTACATACGTTCAATATTTTATATATTATCATCATATACAAGCATATACACACACATACATATAAGATAATAATGAGGTATAAAAAATATGAGGGTGTATTTTTTTTTATTTATTATTAAAGTAAACAATTAATTTTCTTTATATTGAAATAATTTGATTTTTCTGAGGACGCGTTTTATTTTTTTTCTTTCTGTTATTTTATTATTTTATTTTATTTTATTTTTTTGTATTTTTTTCGAAGAAGAAGAACGAGAAAACGAAAAAAAAATTACAGCATTTCTACGGAGTTGATTTCAATAAAAAGACGTACGTACGTAAGGCTATATAATATGTTTTTGAATTTTTTCAGATATAACATGATGTAACGCACGAGGATGTATTTACAGTGTGTTTCACTACAGACATCCAGCGATAAATTAAAAACGAATAATTTTTCTTCAAATATACATAAGTATATTTTTATATATCTCTGTTTCGTATTATATTCAATAGTTCGTCCAGTTTTCAGTCTCCATTCGCTTCAATAACATGCCGTCATCTTTCGTCACAACTTTCCACTAATTTTTAGCGTACTTCTCGTTAAAATCCTTCTAAATTCCTTTTAGAACACAAATTAAATACTCTGTGTTTTTTTATTTTTGTTCCTCTCAATTTCTACTATATGTAAACTCACATATTTTTAATAGGGTTACATAATCAGGAGATTGAGTAGACCAATCCATATAAGTGATCCCATTTTGAGTTTTCAACTGGGTATAGAGTACTTTCGATATTTGGCATCCTTGTCTTCTTAGAGAATCCAATTTCGATTTCCGAGTCCAAACCACTTTTCTACGGAGCGTAATAAGCAATTTTTTGCATAGCTTCGTCATTCGTTTTAACCCCAGTATCCCCGTGAAGCACGCTAAACTACAGAACCCCTTTTGGCAAAAGGCCCCATAAACGTGCACCTTTGCTGGGTGTTTCACAATCCGCTCTATTTATCGTTAAACTTTTTTCGTCCCAGCACGTCTCAAAACATTGGAAATTAGAAAAGAAGTTTAATATGTAAAGACTACATTACTCCAATCTCGTTCATATTTTCCCGGGCCCATTGTAACCCTTTTTCCATATAAGAACTTGTAAATAAATAAAGGTTTTTGGATGGTCGACAACTTTTCTTTTTGAAATTCTTTAAGACGCTTCTCAATTGTTGATATGAATGTGTTTACACCCATTTTCACTAATTTTTGACATGTTTGTTGAGTGAAAATTGAATGGTTTTCTAAAAATAACTTTTCAATGATCTAATCGTCACTATTTGTTGTCGAACGACGCCTGTCCTTTTAATGCACGTCATTAGCACAACTAGTTTCTACAGACAAGGCTTATCTCACTTTCTCATGAAATAACTTGATTCTTTTAGATACTTGCGTCTGAAAGGGTCATTTTTGGTTCTTTAGGATGGCTTACTAAAAATGCAGCTTCAAAATGTGCTTTGAAATTTAAACTCATTTTACTTTTAGTATTGAAAAAAACTAATGTATATGTCATTTACAACAAATTTAATTGTAAAATAAATTTAATGCGAAATAGAGATTCGAATGCTTCTTATACTTATATGCAAAAAATCATACCTAAGAATCGAAGGATATCGGTAGAATCTTTGGATTTGTGTACTGAAAACACTGTATATATTCTCTATATTCTGTTTATATAAGATAGAGAATGATATATGAAAATAAGAAAAAATAATAATAAGAAAATTGTTGTTATGTACATATACGTACGCACATATTTTTTTATCCTTCATGTATTTTTTTGTCTCCTTATTTTTCGTGGAATTACATACATAATGTATGTATGTAGGACGATATAAGTACTATATGTATATACATTATATAATATGTGTGCATTATCTGCGATTTTTTTTTTTGTTTTTTGTTTTTAGTTTTATAATATCATTGAAAAATGAGAAATACAAATATGTATACATATGTATGTATGTATATATAATAGACGCCCACACGTCAATATATATAATGGGTAACTTTTTACGCGTTTACCATATCATTTTTATTATTTATTATTGTTATTATTATTATTATTAACTCGTATACCTCGACTCGTACCACCTAACTATAAGTACTTACGTACATTTCTGATGTGTATTATATGTGTATAATGTATGTACAGATACATAAAACATATAATACTCATCATACATATAATACATATATTGTATACGAATATGTATGTAAATTGATTTTATAAATTCGTGGTCTAGCAAAAAACATCGACATCATTATTATTATTATAATAAAAATATAACAAATGCAAAATATGTAATTTAAAATGAAAATAAAAAATATTTGTTTTATGAAAAAGGAAAAAAAAAATTAATGAATTTAAAGGTGGCAACTTAAGTTCTATTGTTCATTTTATTACTCATTATATTATTGTATATGTATATACCCATTCTTGTATAAACACTAAACAGTGTGTTGGCCGTCTTATATATGTACATAAATACTTATTTACCATTGTAAATAATAGTACATATGTTTGTGGAGTGGTTTGTATATCACATACAGAAAATGAATTTCTCTAATTTGAGGGATTACTGGGCATTATAGTAATTAGATGAATTTATTTCTTCTAACATATTTCATGATAGATGTACAGGGTAATTCGTAATAAAGTGTTCCAATATATGCCAATCGATTCCTTGAAGTGTTGTGATCAGCATTTACGATGAGGCATTTTTCCGTAAAATTAATTCTTCATCCCTTTTTTTAAGGGTTGAAACTTTTTCGTCTGTGCATGGAGGTTAGTTCATAAAACCGTTATAACTGCTGTTCGAAACACGACAGGCATTTTTTCCAATTTTTTATGCTTTTGACTCCATAAAAATATTAATGACTTATGAAATACTAAAGATATTATAATGATTTTTTTTTATTTGAAAGATATCTTAAAGTTGCATTTTTGTTTAAAAAAAAACACCAAATCCTTATTAAGGAAAATTTCAAGGACGAAGGATAAAATGGTAAATTTTTGACCAACATTTACAAAATTTTTTAGTTTGAATGTGTATATGTACCGCCTTTGACAACGGATCGGTTCACGTCAGATAATTTTTAAAAAGCTCATAATGCATAATTTTTGTCAAAACCTTATTATTTTGTCCTTTTATTGTGTTTCTAACAGAAGTTATAATGTTTTATATGAACTAACCTTCCTGCACAAAATTTCAAAAAAAGTTTCAACCCTTAAAAAAGGGGCGTAGGAGGGATTTTACGAAAAAATGCTTCATCGTAAACGCTGATCACAATACTTCAAAAAATCGACTGGTAAGTGTTGGAACACTTTATTACTAATCACCTTATATGTTTCCACATAAATTAATATTTCATTATGTTTGATACATATTTATTTTTTTTTGGATTTTACATTTTTTTTTAATTTTTTTAAAATAAATTTTAATATTTTCTACAATATATTTTACGTCTACATGTGGATACATATAATATATAAGAACATTGATTATATGAATTGATATTCAATAATTTGTTTTTTTTTTTCTTTATATAATTTTAAAAATTTTCCATAAATTTTTATTGCGCGTTGCGAAATTATTTTTAAAAGTTTGTTTTTTTTTTCCTTTTGTCCTTTTCGTGTGTATCCAGATTTTAAATAGATGTAGATACATTATTTAAGTTTTATATACACGTATTATATTTATTGATTGCATATAACAGATCTTTCTACATATACGTATTCATTATAAAAAACATGGATGCAAGTATATAAACATATAGTATCTATCATCATCATCATCATCATCATGAGCTCGACAGACCGATGTGGGCTCTGGCTTGCTCCAGGTTTTACTTTCACTCTGTTCTACTGCTTTCCAATATTTTCCATTCTTTAACTCAATCAACCCTTTGCAGATCATTCTCAACGTCATCCAAACAGCGAGTATTTCGTCTTCCCTTTTTTCTTCTTTTGCTGTTTGGTCGTATGATAACGAGCTTTTTCCGGTTTTCTCATGACATGACCGAACCATTGGAATCTGCTCACTTTTATGTGATATACTGTATCATTTTCTCATTGACTGCCCCAATATTTTTCTTAGGATTTTTCTTTAAAATACCTTAAATTCTTTTTCATTTTTTCTCGAGAGTGTCTATGTTTTCGCACCCTATACTTGCAGTATTAGCATTTTATAAATTCGACATTTCGTAGTCCTGGTCATCACTTTGAATATCGCTAACTTTGTAAACCCGAAATAACATTTATTTCCAAAAGTACTGAATTCTTCTTCTTCTTATAGTATATACATAATAATATCTTATATTGTATGTGTAGTCGCATATAATAATAATCAATAATAAATAAAATTGAAATATCGATAAAATATCAAAAAAAAAAAAAAAAAATGAATTAGTTTGATCATAAGGTTAAGGTGCATACAAGCAAAGACTATAGAACTATACATATGTATAAGACGTTCCAAGTTGGTAAAATTTGAAGAAAAAGCTTGAGGATGGGGTACCCAACATCAGTGGCTATAACTTTTTTCTAATGTTAATAGATCTAGAGCATATTTTATTTGCTATTATAAGATTCTTATTATGAACATCATGGTGATTATTATAGAACCAGTTTTATTATAGATCATAATTGTGTGGTTGTGTGTATATTTTTTTACACATCATTCAAAATTCGTACAATTTTGATCGTACTATTCAAGCTTAGGTACCGAAGATTGAGGGCGGATTTTAATTGTTATGTGTTATGTGCAAATATATACAATACACATTTAAGTATATGTATGTATATATCTATGCACATGGGATTCATATTTCTGGCATACGTACTACGTTTCCTGCCCATCGTAATGTGTTTTGTTTAAAAAATATGGAGAGTTCAGTTGCAATTCTAGATTGTATCTTATGCTCCAAATCGCATAATTTTTTTGCATATTTTTCTATATAGATATAGCTTTTGCATTTATAACATAAATTAATACCTATACACAGTTATATATTTACTTACACATGTACTACATAATTACAAACATCATATAAGTTTTATTATATTTTCATTCATATTTTCATTATATATCATTATATTTTGTATCCATATGTGTAAATGTATGTATATGCTCATATATGTATACATATGTACATCGGCGTAAAAAAATTATTGGACAAGCATAATTTTTCATAAATAGGAAACGTATAATCATACTGATATATAATATTACATAAATATGTATACGATTATTAGTGATTTACCACAGACATAATTATCCTTCTATTTGTGATGAAAACTCCTCCACAAAGCCCTGACTTAAATCCCACTGTGTATCTTCGATAACTTTTAGTAAAAATTTTGAATAAGATCTCACTATAAGTCAGTTGCTAATTTTTAAAAAATTATTACCACAAGAATAGAGTAAGATTCCAAAAGGTTTTGTTAAAAATCGTGTAAAGTCAATCCTAAGACGATTTAACAATAATGTAAAGATTGTTGTTATACAAAATATATATTTTTGGTTCGAATTATTTTTCACGTTATATACAATTTTGTATTATGTATATACAGATAAATTTCTACTAGTATGTAGTAACCCAACTAGCACTCTACTCTTTGACACATACTGGTTGCCGTTACGTTATTTTGCCTACACTTGTGTCAATAAAGTAACCTGTATTACGACATGACGACGTTGCAGGGTCTTCTATGTTACGGAATTGGAGCAACGCATTGTAGGACTAGCGACGTCATAATGCCTAAAATGTTACTTGCTCATATTGAAGCAAACAGGAAACAAGGTAGTTGTCAGGACTAATTGCGTCAACACATGTGACTTTTTAGGCACATTTTCGTAAAAGTTTCGAGATAATTACGTTGGTGTTACTTATTTGTATATTATTCCCAATACTTTTAAAAATTACTTAATATATAATAGAATACACATAAAAAATATTATGAAATGAATACATATGTGCATAAGACTCATATATATATTCGAAAATTACAATTGTATAATTTTCATGGAGTTTCAAATTTTCTTTTTAATATGTAGTAATAACAAATTCAATTATTTTCGACATCTGGGGCGTAAATCGACCAACGAAACAAGTTTTTTCGTTGAAGTTGAACAAAAAACTTCTAAAGAATTAAAGCGCCTTCCGAATTCATTCAAATTTAATAAATTCAGGACATAAAAATAAAAATGTACAAAAATAATTTTGATTTTTATTCATACATATGGTATTTAATTAAATTGGAGAAGGCCATAAGTTTGTAATTTTAGATATTTGACTCCTATACGTGCTTTCATTGAATATATTTTTCAAATTTTTTTTGCAAATTTTGAACAAAAATTGGAATCCATTTTATTCAATTTTCAAATGATTGAAGTTACCTGCAAGGCAAATTGCCTAGTATGTGTATAAATTTGTTCCGAAGTAGGCATGATTACCATCTTGTGCCTAAATTTGTTTCTATATAGACATAATTACTAAATTGTGTTCCAATATATTTCTATATAGGCACAGTTACTATTGAGTGACCGTATATTTTTTACAGGCACAGTTATGTACTTCTTTTTCAACAAAATATGTGTCTTTGTAGGCACAGTTACTACTGTGTGACCAAATATGTTTCTATAGGCACAGCAACTTGATCAAATATGTTTCTGTGTTGGCACATTTACTTCTGTGTGACTAAGTAAGTATGTTTCTTTATAGGCACAATTACTTCTTTTTCAACGAAACTGCAGGACGAATTTGAGTAACAGTGCCTAAGAAGAAAACTTACATAATGGATATATAGGGCATCGTTTCTTCATTGAAACAGTTTCTTCTAAGGAACCTAATTAGGCACAATTACGTTTATGAAACTTCTTTAGTTTATTGATGGGAATTGTTACTTTACAGACACAGCGTGTCGTAACATAAACGTAACATTTCCCAATTAGTAAGTCACAACACAGCGGTAGTTACTTTGTAGTCAAAACGTCTTTAGAGAAACATTTCTGGGCATATTTACGTGTCTGCGACCAAAATTGTGACTTTTTAGGCAATTGACTAAAGAGGAAGTTTGACGACATATTTACGAAACAACTACGTAGTAAGAACGTCGTTGTGTTCAAGACGAAGTTTTAGTAACATTTGGGCACAAAATGCTAGTTGGGAAGTAAATACACTTTATAATTTTTACTAATTTTGTTTTCTTTTTGTTTTTTCTCTATTACATCTATATATTATTTAATTATTTATATATTGCGCTGAATTTTTGCTTTATATATTATGTTGTGTATGGTCGGATAGTGTATGTATTTGTATTTATACACATATTCGTAAATGTATGTATGTATATGTGAAGATTAGTTAATGAAAGAGCGAGCTACTTAAACTTTTCTATAAAATGTTGAATGATTTTCGTATTATGTATGTATATAGTTTTGATACAGTACGAAGTAATCAATCGATTTTTGTAAATATACATATGTATGTACATACATAGATACCTACATTATGAACAAATTTATACTTGTGCATGTATTTTTTTACATTTATATGCTGCATACACAATATTATGTGTACATATGTATGCACTCACTCTTAAATAGTTGTAATATACGATAAATATGAAATAAATACGAAAAAAGCAAATAAATGAAAAATTCTAAATAAAAGAAATTGCTAGTTCCTGCAGTAATATTTGCGAGTATCCTAATCTTTATATAAGTTCTTATATACAATTCTTATGATGTGTGTTCTACCTATATACACCTAATACTATTTATTTTACACGCATATTTTATATATTACATATATATAAATTTATCATGAGTATTCTATGCCAATACATTTACAATACTATTGTTATAACATATGTGTTCATATATGTATTTGGATAAAGAATATGAAATTTGAATACAAGACAGTTCTTAACAATATTTCTATTTTTATCGAGAAAATACGAGTACATTGTTATATAGACAAAAATACTCCAACAAAATATTGAAATTACTATTTATTATTACATGTATTTAATGTATTAATGTATTTTTGCAGTTTTCAGATAGTAAATTGATTTTGCTTTGAGGATACTGATCGAATACAACTCTACCGATTATTACAAATTACCGATTATTACGAAATATCAATTCGAAATACTCGATATTACGAATTACCGATCATAAATTTATTAAGGCATTTGAATCCATATCTATATGTATATAATAATTGAATTAATTTATTGCCAGAATCTAAAAACAGGACATATTACAAAACATTTTACACAGCTTTTGCATTTAGCTATGAAAATAAAGTAATTCTATCGCATCATCATCGATAATTATATGCTTAGATAATTATGCTTAGAGGTACATCGTTTAATTGTAACTTAACTGTAACTTGACAGGGCAGGCGTTCACCGTACACCCTAGAGGGGTGCTCGAACGTTTTAACTGTAAAGCTATGCGTCAAGTATCCATAGAGCTTCCAAGTGGTAACCACCTGTAACTAGGTCTGGACTGGTAACGGAAAGGACTTAGATCAATCTATGGATGCGAAAAGAGTAGGTGTGACAGTCCTTCTCTTGTAAACTATTGTCATGAGACCACATTTTTAACATTACATCGAACTAAATTGCTTTTATGTAATCCAAAAGCAATCCATTCATTAAATTTATTTTGTCTCTATATCAATAATACAGCGATTCAAGATCTACGCGTTCAACTATAAAACTTTATATCGGAGATAACAATTCAGTTAACTGACTTCTTATGAGCTCTTCATAAATTAAATAATTTTTCTCCTGCAATCATTCTAAAAGTATGAGATATAAAGAAATAAGTAGTGATTGTGATTCAATTCAATAAGCTTTAGAGTGTACTATTGTGAATTTTCCGATTTTAAGTAACTTTGGCATACCTTTTTTCAAGGTTTAAATTCTGAAATTTTCAAATATGGCGGATTTATTATCTTCACAATAGTATAAAATACGATATGAATTCATTTCATTTTTTTTTCACCAAGAGTGGTCAGTATATACGAATATGTGATGTCTGGTCATGTCTGGATACATCGTCAAAAGTGTTACAGACATTTATTCAATACTTAAAGCTAAACTATATGAAAAACGCATATAACATGCAATAATTTAACATTGCATCCGAGTAATTTTTGTGTATCCGATGCCAGTATTTAAACATTTCGATACTTGTGACATTTTGTTACGATGTAAAAGCTGATTTTAAAGTCAATACTTAAGAACAGTTTTTGAATTTAAAGGTAGTATTCACCAACATGGATATATCCGTCGGATATATTTTAGCCGAATATAATTTCAGCTTATTCATCAACCTAGATAAAATTTGTTTTCGAACTTCGTTTTCGGGTCGAACATGTGTGTCAAACATGTCAGCTGATTGTATTTTTATATTACAAAATGAAAAAGAGGTTCTGTGATGTGATAATTATATGCAAAGATGATAATACAGTGGTACTACATTATCTTTATTTGTGCTGTTGCTGTTAATAACAAGGTTATGCTCGAAAGATATTTATAATACCACTCCGAGGTTGTCTTAAAAATATCCGAGTAGTGTTTTATCCAGGTTGATGAATACACTTTATCTCAGATAAAAGATAATCTATGTTGGTGAATACCAGCCTAAATAAAATTAAATGGTGATGTCAGTTTTACAGTACTCATTAAGGGGAGATTTAAGAAACACTTAAGCTAATTAACTCCTTAGTTATGGCTTTGTGACATGCAAGTCAGAAATTTCAAAATGAAACAAAACATGAGTTCAGTATAAATTATATATGATTTACTGAATTCAATAAAAGAAACGAAACCGAAACCAGAAAAATATCATTAATCTCACTTTATTAAAATTTGTAAATAAAATATTTATTTTAAATAGAACTGTAAATCAGTATTTAAATAAAACTTAAATTAAATTTTGTGAATCAAAATTATAATTTTATTTAATTTCAAAAATTACAATTACGGAGTTATAAAAGAACTAAGATTTTTAATAATTTATTATATCAATTTATTATTTAATTACTGAAGATAAGTTAAGCAATTGCAATAATCAGAATTTATTAATTTCGCGTGAAAAAATTGCGAATTTTGTAAAAATATTCTTTCGCGTGTTAAAAATATTGATTGTGTAAATTGATTTTTGAAATCTTGTTGATGTTTTTCAGACAAATTGATTTAACAGCAGAAATTTATAAATTAATGGGAACGGAAGCCAGTGTCGAAATTTCTGGATATATGACTCCTCTTTTCTCAAGATTTTTTGATTGTGAAATCATTGTCGATTGAATTTGGTTTTAGTTCAATTGCACACACCTTTACAAACGATTAATATATGTGTGTAGGTAATTGTGAACGTTTTTGAAATAAATAGAGAACGAATACAATTATGAATTCATTTAGTCAGACAGGATATTTACAAATTTTTTTTTCAAAAGGGGGTTTTTTTTTTGTGTATAAGATTTAAATAATTATATGTAAGTTAATATTATGTAAGTAATATAAGTTGTACAATACATACAGAGGATATGTATAATACCAGTATGATATTATATAAATTAATAATATGCCGAACATGAAAAAGAATTTTTTGAATTTCATCTATGTACATTTTTTGTTTGTTTTTTAAATATATTCGAGAAGAAAAAAAAGTTATGTATGTACATAAGTATGTATGTATTTTATTCTCATATTAAACATAAATACTCGTATATATACATACATACATATTTATATAATTTTCTTGTTATGTTATATTGTATCGTATAGGTATATTTACGTGTATTTATGTATATTATGATGAAGATCATTTTTTTTTTTGTTTAATTCATTGCTTTTTATTATTATTATTTATTTCATAACACATCATGTAAATATAATAATAATAATAATTTGAATATTGATGTATGTAAGTTTTGAATAGATTTTTAAGTTTTTATTCATTTTTTTGCCACTGTAACAATAAAAATAAAAATAATTTTCATTAAATAATCTGAATGTATATACTACACTACATACATATATTTGGATAGAATGTACGTATACTTACACACATTCATATGCATTAATATACATAAGTATGTTCTTTTAAACATTATGAATATTCG
This sequence comes from Villa cingulata, assembly GCA_951394055.1. Classification (NCBI taxonomy): domain Eukaryota; kingdom Metazoa; phylum Arthropoda; class Insecta; order Diptera; family Bombyliidae; genus Villa; species Villa cingulata. Next base: position 17,417,367 of record OX596017.1, read on the forward strand.
TTCGAAATGTGTGCTATATATACATATATTAATGTACCTACAAGTATGTAGTATGTGTAGGCACGAGGATGTGTGCACATTACATATAAAAGTTATTATAGACAAAGCAATAAAATATTAAAATATTTCAAAAAAAAAACATAATAATAATAAAATCTCTTGTAATTCATGTTCGTTTTGTTGATGTTTTTTTTTTTTTTTTAATAAAACCTCATTCTTATTTGAACCGAAAACACAGCAAAAATGAAAAAATAATATAATAAAAAAAATTCTACATCAATCCAACGACTTCGTTATTGTTCCTTAATTTGTCCTTAAATAAGAAAATAAGAAAATGTACAATAATTTTTATACATTTTTTTCTTTCTTTCTTCCATTTTGTTTTAAAATTGTTATCTTTTTGTTTTTACAAAATTCAACCTTTTTATTATTATTTTTGTTTATTTTATTTTTCCTTTCATTTTTTTGTTTTTATTTTGAATATGCATTTCATATATACGAGTATTTCTTTTATTTGTTTCTCGATTTTTTGTTTTAAATTTAACTGTAACCTGTAACAACGATAAATGTATTCTAACATAAAAAATTATGTATTCATGATTACTGAAAATTCTGTACTCATGTACAAATGTCGGAAAATTTCAAAAACAAATAAAAAATAAAAAAAATTAAAAAATAAAAAATAAATAAATACAATTCTGAATAAAAAAAAGGAACATAATTTGTAGTTCATCCGTATATCGTATTATGCACAGGATGTCTATACGAATAAAGTACACGAGTAGTCATCGTTGCATGGCATATTTTTACCATACATACTCGTATGTATTACATACGTGTATGACTTGGGCGCTACTCGAATTTACAATTTTTTTCGTGAAGTTTTCGATTGTAAACAAAAAATGTTCTTACAATTTCATATACATTGAGAAGACAGTCTAATGTTGATATTTTCTTTTCAAATAAATGCCTAGAGATCAAACAGTTATGAGTAAAAGTGTCGTGTGAGTTTATTATCTTATTTTCCTTCCTCCTTGGCACTGTGTTACAGCACTTAGAAGGTCTTGGCCTCCTTTAACATATGTATCTCCCCAACGATCCAACAGGATCGATCAGCACCCCATTCCAATCAATTGTTTATACGTCCAATTTACTTACATCCGCAATGACATTGTCATGTCATCTCGCTTTTTCAAGCGTAAGTTACTACAGTTCCTCTGCTAAGTTTTTATAAACTTTTATTTGCTTTTATCTTATTAAATTCGACTTAAGAAATGTTTTTAATGCGAAATATCATTTAGGATGGTATTCGCCAACATGGATATATCCGTCGAATATATTTTAGCTGGATACAATTTCAGATTATTCATCAACCTAGATAAAATTTGTTTTCGAACTTCGTTTTCGGGTCGAACATGTGTGTCAAACATGTCAGCTAATTGTATTTTTATATTACAAAATGAAAAAGAGGTTCTGTGATGTGATAATTATATGCAAAGATGATAATACAGTGGTACTACATTATCTTTATTTGTGCTGTTGCTGTTAATAACAAGGTTATGCTCGAAAGATATTTATAATACCACTCCGAGGTTGTCTTAAAAATATCCGAGTAGTGTTTTATCCAGGTTGATGAATACACTTTATCTCTGATAAAAGATAATCTATGTTGGTGAATACCAGCCTTAATGCCTAATATGATTCTCTGGGCTATTTCCTGTGCTACAGTCATTATCAGCTGTTATCATGGAACCAAAGTACTTGAATGGAGTTTATAATCAGTACGTCAACATTTTTTTAGAATCATTATCTACTTAGCGAAACTTTATTATTGCATGTATTGTGAATTTACAATCGCACTCGCATCTACAACAAAAAAGTTCGCCATATATAAATTTAAAAATATTTTGAAAGTCTTGTTAATTGAATGTATTTTCTTGTTCACGATCGAAATATCAATTCACGAATCGCGAATGTAAAGAGCGTCTTACATTACCACATTCACTTCATTTACTTTTATTTTCATAATACATATATTCTCATTCATATATACTTATTATATGAATCTGTACAGTACGAATATCACTAATGAATACAAACATTATTCTACATAACTGTGATTATGACTGCCAAAAAACTAACCAATTTAAAATTTTGTATACATATTTAATAATTAAATTGAGTAATTTGATTCAATTTCGTAAATAATTTCGTTAGTGTTAAATTCAGAATTAGTGTTAAAATACTCGTGTATTACTTATTATGTGATAGTGAAAGAAGGTAGATAATTGGGAAAAAATATCGTAGTATCTACTAGTACTATACAATTTTGTGAAATAGGAACTCATTTTTTCATTGCTAAAATTTATAGAAAGTCATATTCACTTTTGCCTTCAGTAATTAGTGAAATTTTTATTTAAAAAAAATTATTATTTTGAACGTATGCTTACACATTAAATTCTCATTTGCATATAACATAGATTATTGAAGATTACCTATGTGCTTTAAACATTTATTTTAATCTTGGCAATTTATTTGTTTTACATTCTTGCATTTCTTTTACATTCTCTCATTGTTTTTTTAAAGAAGGATTATTGTTTTCTTCTTGTTTTGAAATAAGTATGCAGTGGTGCCTTATTATTGTCCTCGTAGTCTAAAGCTTTTAAATTTTGCAAAATAAAAATTTTATGAAATGAAATAACTCGAATTTTTGAAACAAAAATTCATTTGTACAAAATCCGCTTAAATACTGTGATACTGTGAGTACGTGTAGTAAATTATTATGTATATACGAGTTGCACAAATAATGTACAAAAAGCAATAAGTTTTAATGATTGTACACACTAAGTATATGTATACACTAATCTGTACACAAAAAACTTAAAATTTATTGATTATAATTGAGAGTAAACAAATCTTTGATGATGTTTCTTCTTCTTCTTCTTCCATACTGCTACTACAGCTCTAAGTAAGCCATAACTTTCACTGATGTAATTTCATGACTTCTATCATATCATTTATGTGGTCACCTACAGTTTACACCGCTGTTGGTAGAGAAGCAAACTCATTTTTATAACACATGATATAGCTTATGATTGATATACACGGCACTAATTCAATGATCTTTCTTCCAGTCATTATTCCTGTGAATTTTTATTGTCAATTTTAAATTTTTATAATCTGTATACATATCGTGATTTGCTGCCATTTTTTTTTCACCATCATCATTTGCCGACGAATGAAGATCCTGAAACTTCATTTGAACTTATGAAGTTAGAATAAAAATGTTAATGAAAATCTTAATGACCATTTTAACTTAATTCATTGTGATAAACGGCAAATTATTGATCATTCGCAATCATCAATAAATTGTTGCCATGAATCAATCATATAGCTTAGACTTATCTATACATATTTGGAATTACCACTGATAATACACTTGAGTTTGAGTTAATTTGACGGTATTACTATACTGCTGCAAATAAATAATTAGTGTACATTGGTTCTTAATTTTGATAACTGATTTATATCCAGCTATCCACCCATAACTATATCTATTTATGTTAAAAAAAAAAAAAAAAAATATTTGTTATGTGAGTAAGTAGTAAATTTCAAAACCAAAATATGAACATATTATTTTCGGGAATATGAGAATAATTTTAAAATTGCCTGAAATTTCTTGTTAGCTATCGTAATTGAAACATCTAGATATATACAGAATATACTCATATTCCGTTTATGAAATGTTAGGTAATTTGCAATATTTTTACTTCTTTTACTTCTTCTTACATGCATTTATTATGTTTTTGTTTTACATCGTATCTACATCTATATCTCGCACATACAGTCCATTTCATATTATATATTTGTGCATAGGTTATTTATTATTATTGAATCATAGCAACGATTGCCGCTCTGACGTCGACGGACAACTCAATCTTTTTAGGCATTTTTAAATTATAAATAAAATGACACTAACTATTTAAGCGTCCAAAGAACAACTGAATATTATTTTAATTGCTTTGAATTAGATTCGATTCAATTTTTTACATTGTATTTTGGGTACCATTATTTTTTAAAACAAATGGGACATCTGCACAAATAATTTTGAAAAGAAAAATAGATGCACAAATACTTTTGAAACATTAATAATCTAGTTAAGTTTTTGTTTTTTTTTTCTAACAAGTGAATATTTTTGTAAACAGTTATATTATGTAATAAAAAAAGTTTGAAATCAAAATTATAATTTTCCACTGAAATACAGCTTTTTTTCTACTGCACTTCATTTAAAATAACCTATGCACAAATATATATGAAATGGACTGTATATATATATGTATATCGTTCATATTATACGTAAACAAATTATTATTATTATACATACATACATATGTGTACAAACTTTTACATTACCTATTCTATACGAGTATAGTTACTATAAAATATACACAAACTTTAAAATTTTTATACAGAAAAAGAACTTAAAATGTACAAAAAACAAATAAAAAATACTTACATATGAAGTACATAAATGTTTATTTGTGACAGTTTTATATATCATATTTATGTGAACAATAATAACATAAAAAAGCAATTGTGTTTTAAGGGCCTTTTGTTGGCCTATTAAATCATAAAATATATCATCTCTAGAGTATGTATTTTTACACACACTTATGTTCTATACATACATATGTACATATACTAGTTTATAAGCATATTATTTAAAGTATTATATATGTACAATGTACATGCATGCAAATATATGTTTATATGTGAATATGTATCTATGAATTGAAAGTTAAAAGAATATATAGAAGAAAAAAATATTTTATGCCCTCAAGGTCATTTTTATGAAACCAAAAATAAGAAAAATACAACAGCAACAACAACAAAACAATCATACAAACAACATTAAAAAAGAAAGTGAAAAAAAATTCTAAAAAACGAACATTTTTTTTTATAAATATTTTCACATATACCTACATAGATTTTTTCAATTTTTTTTTTTTTTTTTTATAAATAAACAAAAGAAAATTGTCAACACTTATTTGTAAAACTGTTTCTGCTCTGTTTAAAAAAATCTTAACAAAATATAGAAAAATAGAAAAACAAATTTGAATAAATTGTATACAATATATAATATATAATATGCTTCTGGTACATTTATGTAGACACACAAACGCACACACAATATACTACATACATAAATACTGTGATGCAATTCACTCATTAAAATAATATTTTGTGCTATACAATTTTTGAAAACAAAACAAAGAAAGAAATTAGAAAAAGTATGAAAAAATTGAAGAAAAACAAAACAACAACTACAAAACATTTCAGAAATAAAAGAAAATTTATGTATTAAAATGTAGACATTTTATATAAGTGCATATGAGTCGTCCATTTGCAAAAATGTGTCTATTCCATTTTAAAAAAAAAAAATTTTTTAATATCAATTTCTAAAGTTTTTGTTGTTTTTTATAAGTACGTAGATTTAGTTTTTATCAATTTTGATTTTAAACCTTTCAAATTGAAGTAGTACAGGTACACCCACAAACAGTAGATGGGTCTCGTCGAGACAAATAAAAAATCGTACTAAAGAGGGGGGACATTTACTGTAAAAAGCAAAAAAGAAGCGGATATCTTGGGCTTCTTGCTTATGTAATTAGAAATTAATTCACATGACGCTGTGATTCTACAGCCTGTATTTCTCTGAATAAAGTAGCAAAAAATCACTAAATGTTGACTATAAAACACAATAACTATTGAAGGCAAAGACGTAGAGGAGCATGTTAGGTGTCATTAGAGAGAGGGAGAAGTTTCCTACAGATTTTTTTTAAACTGCTTTCTTCTAGCTAGTGAACCGTAGTTGTTATAGGGTGTTTTGTAGAGTAAATGCGAAAAATCTTCAGAGCCTTCTAGATCTTCTGTTTGTCTCGATGAGGCCTATCTACTGTTTGTGGGTATACCACCCGAGGTGAGACATCCTGTACATATTTCCAAATAAAAACATAACGCAATTTCTATTATTATGCACGAAAAACGTTTTTTCAATTTTCTCAAAATAGTATAAAATGGAATAGACACAGTTTTGCAAATAGGCGACTCATATACTATGTGTCACATATACACATTTATACTCATATATAGTAGACATGTTGGGTTTTTTTTTCTAATTGTTTGTTGTTTCTTTTTTTTTTTTTATTAATGAATAGATATGGATTTTATCTTATATAAATTATGCATTTGCAATATGGTAGATACAGAAGAGGTACATATATGTGTATGTTCATAAAAACATACATATGTATATGAAAAAATATAATAGAAAAAAATGTATGCATTTAAAGTACGTATATATGCAAGCAGAGACATATGTAACCATAATCATAACATATGTACTTGTACCTTTTACATTATGAATACGTTAGATATTAAGATACATATTTATATATGTATAGCTACATATGTGTGTATAAGAATGTGTATTAATAAATATTTCATAAAAGTTAATTGACTTATCAGGATTCATCATGTGTGTGATTTTAACAATAAAATATAAAATCGTATAACAAGTAGAATATCTCTCTCTCTCTCTCTCTTTCTTTCTCTCTGCCTATATATTTATATAAAATGTAGTATAGATATATGTGCAGGTATTGTGAGTATTTGAATATGAAATGAGGGTAATGATTATTGTTTATAGGTATAATATTTCATTTCACTATAGTTAAGTGGAAACGATAATTGATGTTTTATAACAATTACATATTGTTTATGAAGCGATATAGTTTTTATTTCTACACCCGCGGGAATATCGAAGTATGATAAGCCTCTTATACATTCTAATTTCAATGATATGTTTATGGTTTATAGCAAAGACTCTTTTACGTTTACTAAAATTATATGAATATAAGGCTCTTGTACCTTTTATTCTAAGGTCTGTTTCAGAAAGTTTTAACGCATTTTCTAACTCGAGTTACTAAAAAAATAAAAAGTAAATTTTTCAAAAAGTGTATTGAGGGAATTGTGAGGGGAGTGTATTGAGTCCTATGTCCAACGTCTTACTCTAGCGTATGGACATAGTAACATAGGAAAATATAGGAATTTTGTAAAAAAAACTTATAATCTTTTTACAAAATTCAAATGCTACGGGTGAAGAGTAAATTAATAAAACTGGAATTTTTGAATTAAAAAAAAAAATACTATGAAAATTTTGATCGATAACAACGACAACATAATTTCAAAATAACAACACTTAGACATTTACTATTATGAAGAGTTCTTGTTTTGATTTTACTTTTTTGATGTAAGCTCCTGTGTCGCATTTGTTTTTCATTACATTTCATTATTCAAAACTGTGAAGTAAACAACAAGAAGTTTAATTTGAGAGAAAAAAAACTAGTACATATTTTTATTAGTATTTTTTAAAACATATTTGTATTTTGTTATAAAATTTGTATGGAAAAAATGATTAGAAAACAGAGTTAGAATCAAGAAGATTTGTCGAATTTACTATAACAGAAGAAAGTGAAGGATATAGTGAACTTGGATATTAACCTTCTGATAATTATGGAGAAAGGGATTTTAGAATTGTAGTGAAAGTGATTCTGATAGCGAAAACCATATGGAAAATACATAGAACTTGATAAAAATTATACTTTTGGATGTACTTCCATTTAGCGGAACTAAAATATCGGAACCAAACAAGTTTTAAACGATAGATAATAACGTCCTGACCAAAGATAATACGTCATCTAGTGGTCGAAAAATATGTAACTGAAAATTTGGTACAAGATCCAAAAAAATGAGATAGAGATTGTGCAGGCAAGAATAATGGCTGAAATAAAGGGGTATAGGATACACTATACTATAAAAAAGTATAATTTTTTGCAAAAGGTCCTACCACAAGGATAATAAAGGATATTTTATGACTTTTGATTACTCTTTACATTTTTGCCAATTTCTGAGAAACAAGTAAAAATATTTGAGTCGGATTTTTTGAAATTGAAAAAGGACATCAGAAACAAATTCTTCCAATCAAACCCTAGATCCTGGGTCTTGAAGGATATGTCTTATTATTAAGTGATTTTAAGGGTATGGATTTCGGTCACTAAAGAAATATGATATGATATTAATATATGTATATAGATAATTTTTTTTGTAAAATAACTTACAAGAAGGATGATAAAGGACATACACATGTGCAATAATAAAATATTGATGGAAGCATTTTCTATGCAGACATACACATACTGTCAAATTTGCCTTCTACAAATGCGCATAAACTAACATGCACAATGCACACACTGTCAGATTTGTCTTCTAAAAACGCGCCGTGCATTTGGAATAGATAAAGTGCCTGTGCGATCTCCGTTTATTGAATTATACTTATTTCTTTGTATTTTGTACCAAGTTTTTAATTGCATTTTTTGACTACTATATGGCGTTTCCCTCAAAAATGGTCGGTAATAAACTTGCTCAGGACGTTATTATCTATCGATTGGGAAATAGCTATCCATTGTGAAGTAGATAATATTGCTTGATCATTTCTTATATTTCTCTGATGGAAATAATAGTGAAATGGACAAATGCGAAAGGTTCAATAGTGTACGGTGATACTTGGAATCCAATTGATATTAGCAGAATTTAAAACATTCGTTGGTGTGTTGATACTTATTGGTATATACAAGTCTAGAAATGAAGCAGTTGCACAATTATGGAGTGAGAAAGATTGCAAAAAAATTTTGGTGAGATAATGAGTCGCAAAAGTTCAGTGAACTCAAAAGTGAGTTCAAAATATTTTACGTGTGAGGTCTAAGAGACGCAGTGTGAGGTCTAGAGATGGGGTGATAGCTTGAACCATTAAGGAAATGTTTTCAATTATGGAACAGCTACTTACAGGATGCATATATGTTGAAATATAGTGTGTAGCCGTAGATGAGTAACTAGTAGTGTTCAGAGACAAATGTCCATTTAGACAATACCTTTCATCAAAGCCGTCATATGATTGAAAAATGAAAATCTATACAAGTAAGGCAGGATTTCGTGAAAAAAATTAAGGCGAAAATTTTGTGAAAAGATTAGTAAAAGAAATTGAAAATTATGGCCGTATATAATGTCATATGGGACAATTTCTTTACCTGCTATTCCCTGGCTATGTATTTGTTGTCAAAAATATGGGTGATATTCAAAAAATTAACCGGAACGTCCAATCTCCTTGAAGTCGAATGCTATTTTCATCATTATTTGGGTTCTAATGTGGAATAGTGTCTCATTATCCAAAAAGGGCAAATACAGCTTGCAACTACATAGAGCCTCCAAAAATGAAAGTTAGGTGTAACATGTGCCCCCCATCCAAAAAAGATCGAAAAACAAAAACGATTTGTAAAAGATGTGAGAAGAATGTATGTGGTGAACATTTTGTGGTACTTTGTCTCGAATGCAATAATACAACATAATTTTTGAGATATACGAGGGGATTAATAAAAACTTTCCAAAAAATTGGGAAGGGATAATCCATTTTGAACTGCTTTTTGTATATAAGCCCGACGACTTCTTACCAAAACGTAATTTCAAGTCATTCTGTAAAGATGGGAACAAGAAAAAGAAACTTAAGTGAAACAAGTTTAACTGCAATTCCTCGAACAAGTAAAGAAGAAATTCGGTACGCGATTTTGTTTGGTTTCCACTGAAAGCTAGGTCTGCAAGAAATATTTCAAGAATTCTTGGCTGCATTTTGTGACAACGCTCCATCTACACATACCGTGTACGAATGGTTTAACAAATTTCAAACCGTTCATTTTAGTGTAAGAGACCATCCTTGTGAAGGTCGTACAAAAACATCTACTGTTAATGCTGTGAGGAAGCTGCTTGATTAGGAACCACGAATGACAGAAGAATCGATTGCTTACACACTAGGAACAAATGCCATGGTAGTGTCAAACATTTTAAATGACAGTATTGGGGATAGCAAGAAATGTGCAACGTGAGTTTCACGTCTATTAGATGAAGAAGAAAAAGCAGCTCGTGTTCGCTTCGCTCAATTCTTCTTGGAAAAATTTAAGAAAGGCCAGTCTGTGAATTTTAATAATCTTATCTTACGGGCAATGTAATCTGGGTTTATAATAGCGAACCTGAAACAAAACTTCAGTCGTCTGTATGGAATGAAAAGGGTCAATCTTCCCTAGTGAAAGCCTTTCACCAAAAAAAGTGCACTCGAAAAGTAATGTTTGCGATTTTCTTCAGTAGAAGTACAATTATTGCATCTATACCTTTAGAAGTAGGACACACTACATTCATACTACTTCATTACATTCATTGGGTTCATTTGACCCGTATGGTGGTTGTTGTACAGTTTTTTAACGGTAGACCAAGGGATTCTAATAATATAATGATTATAAAAGTAATTTTGAATTATTATGAAGAGTTTTAACATCCTACCCGGCTTGATCGATAAATGAATAATTTTTATAATTTATCCAAGTTTATACTTAGTATTAAAATCTGGGGCTGATACTGCTTTTTCTCTGGAACATGGTTGTGATAATGTTGTCAAACTAGGTTCCGGTTTTGGTTTTTTGGCTTTTTTATAAACAAACTTATAATATAATTATACATACGATGAAAACGATTATTCCTATTAGACTAACGCAGCCAAGTATAAATTGATTACGTATATCGTGAGGCTGAGGCTGTGTCCTTAGTTAATCGATATGTTGGTGAAATCCATTAAATTGTTTAATGTCATACAGTCTATATTTAGCGGTAACGAAGGATGAAAATCTTCTAAAGCTGCTGCAACTGTTATAATGTTTCGGCTAGCGATAAATCTAGTTTTGAATTTATCGTGATATAAGTTATGAGCCTGTATGGTGACACCTTCGTTCTTGATAATGCACCTTGGATCTAGGTCTGTGATACCTGACTCTTGAATGGTTGCTGGGGAGATATTGTTTTCGCAGATTATGTTAATTATTTTTGGATGTGGGAGATAATAAATCCACCAATTCGGATTATGAGGTGCTTCCTCTAAATAACATTTATGTCCAACAGAATTTATTATGGCTAATGAACATCATCTCACACTTAATTATAATCGACTCACGACGATATAATGGATGATGCTGGCTGCTGGCAGTAGGTATATTGTAGATCATCCGAAATCTGGCATAATGATAACTCTTGGCCCGACAGAGGCTAATATTGGTTTCTGTTCAAGTCGATAATTAGAAAAGTAGATGATATCTGAATAATTTTTGCAACCTTGTTGGCATAAAATGGAATAGGAATGATATAATATGTAATAGCTCAAACCTTTCATAAGAAATTAAAGGTAGTTTGAGTTTAAACAATACTCGTTGTCATGCATTTCCTGTCTCGATACTAATTAAACTATACTATACAATTTGATGATGTTATAATCTAAATTGGGTAATCGTCGTGTGGGTTGTAGATGTTCCTTTATTTTAGCTAATTCTACATACAGCCGTTTTGAAGGTATTAATTATAGATTGATTTTGCCTTGCTGACTATCAATCAATATGTTTAGCAAAGCGGATTGAATCTGTTGATAATTATTTAATATTAAAAGCGACCGAAAAAAAAGATCCAGTTTTGTTTGGTGCATATAAGTTTTAATTAATTGACTCCATGCTTGATAGCGTAATAATTTTGCCAATACGATTCCATATCGTAGAATACTAACATCTTCCATTCGTCATATAGTTACTTCTTCCATAATAGTAACGACAACGAGACTTATCAATCAAAGCGGATCAAATAGGTGAGCAATGTCTGATAATGCAGTGCATTTAGCTATTCTGTTTTGATTGATCATTAAAGAATTAATGGTAAATTTGTCTAATTTTGGATGCTAAGTCATTCCAAGTGTTTTGACATGTCTTTCAGAATTGCCATCAAGCTTTAGTTAACAAGACCATAGGTTTGTTCGCACACATGAAATTCAGAATTTCGCGTAATTGTTTTTGTAATTCGTTTTTAATTTAGTTTTTGTTCTGCTAACTGTTGTAAACATATTGTAGCCAAGTATGGTCTGATATAGTGCCATACGTTACCGTTTTCAGTTGGTAGTATTTAATGGTTTGAATGGAATCATCTTTCCACATAATGAGTTGATAATTACGGTCTGCTTCTTTAAGTAATATTTTTGTCGGTACATTTTTTCTATATCAACATTAAAGGCATATCTGGGCATTTTGAACCTTACGAGTATAGAAAAAAGTTCATCTTGGATAGTAGGACCTCTACAAACTATATCATTCAATGTGATGTTGAACGGTAACCTTACGACTAATCTTCCCTCAGGAATTTTTTGGGTAGTTTGCTGAAAATATATTTCACATCTCTGTTCTTGAGCATTTTCTTGTGGCATTTCGCCATCCTCTAACATCCAAAATTTCTCCAGTTGATCTTTTAACTCTTCTTTTTCGGTATTACATATACCACATACTCTTACTTTTGATGGTAACTTACCTAATATTATTCTGTAACGTAGGTAAGTTTATTTTTGAGCCACAATCCAGTATACCTCGACAATTTATAAACTGGCTGAACAATTTAAATCTGACTCCTGTGAAATTACTGTACTTAATAGTGTTTGTTCTGGTTGCGAATACTTGAACCCTACAGTAAGTGATATTGGATTTTTGTTGTTATCACTGGATATACTTCATTTTGTATTGGTTTGTATATTGACCTCCGTATGTATGTATTACTTCTTCTTCCACATTTAAAGCAACCTCTGATCAGATATGATGCACCTTCATGTTGAATATCAGATTCTGATATTCGTCTATTTATCATGGAATTCACAAAAAGCCTTTTATTGTCTTATCTTTTAGTTACAATACTCCATGCTGTATCATAATTGCTGTTGATGAAAGGTAAAATGTTGAATGAGTGCCTTTGCTTCACTCTCTAAATTACTACTCAAGTAGCATAATTTCTGCGCCTTTGAAATTGGTTGTTCATGAATTAATTAAGTGTATAATTCTTTAAACTCAACCCATTAAATCATTAAATCGCAGATATTATCTACACAAACTGCACCAAAAATTTTATGTAATAATTTTCTTTCAAATTTCATTACGATACCTTCCTCATATTTCGTAATTGTCCAACATTATTAGAAATACATAGTATAATAAATAATAATTATAAATTAGTATATACTTTGTAATACACAATGTGTATTATGTCATATTGAAAAACTAATATAACTACATGCACTCTACAGTTTATAGAGTGCACTCTATATTATATACATACATATTTACTTACACATAAGTCTACATATATGTATGTACCTACACATAAGTAATATTTAATTTTAATTTTTCATTGCAATAATTATATTTTTTTTTTCTATAATATTTATATAATTTTAGGGTCAATGTTCAGCTGGTACACTGCCTGTTGCGTGGGTAGATGAAGGTCCTGGCCCACCAAAGTGTCCGAAATCTTGTGAACAATTACAATTAGAAAATAATGATAGTAGTTACGTTGCGAATAACATAAATAATAATAATAATAATAATAATAAAAATAAAAATAATAATTATAATATTAATGATAATAATATGAATAGAAATATAAATAATTACAATTATTATTTGAGAAACAATAATTTTAATATAATGGATAATATAAAATATAATTTGAGGCAATATCAACCACAAAAGCAGCTGCAGAATCAGCAGCAGCAGAAGCATCAAGAAAAACAACAAAAGGATGATGTTCAATATGAACATGAAATTCCATCATTATCACATTTATATAATCAAGAAATGCAAATAATGCCAGAGCAACAACAAAAATTGTATCAAAAACAACAAAAACAACAGCAACAGAAACAAAAACAGCAGCAGCAACAATTTAGACAAAAACGACAACAACATCAAAATTATCAAAAGCAACAGCAGCAGCATCAACAGCGGCAACAACATCAACAGCGGCAACATCAAAAACAACAACAACAACAACAGTGCCTTGACTATTTGGGCGATAATGAAGAATCTAGTCCTGCACAATTATGTAAAAAATCACGTGTAGAATTATTAAAAAAATTACGTTCATTACGATTAAAACATTGTTGTGAACGTAATGTATTTAGTGCATTACATACATTAGCATTAAATACAACATTGAATGGTGGAATCGAATGTGTTCGTATATTAAACGATTTATTGGATATGGACGCATTAGCGACTAGAATAACATGTGAATACACAGAAATTTTATTTCGTTATGATTGTCGTCAAATATATTCATTAATACATCATTGTGAGGATTGTAAGGTAAATTATTTATTTAACCAAAAATTACTATTAACCACATGTGCACATATCTATTTACCCTTGATGTTTTGATACATAATAATATTTTAATAATCATTCCTTCAGTCTTCATTTTTATTTGTGTGAATGATCGATTGAAATAAACTCTATTACATGCACGTTGTCGAATGATCATTCTGTCATTGTCAAATCAGTAAATTAAAATTGTTCATTAATTCATTTATTTCAACTTGATTCAAGGTGACAACTGACAACCTATGCAAATGAGACATCATTCACTATAAAGGAACATTCTCAATGTAACGCTAAGTGAAAGAGAAATTTTATGAAAAAGTATACTGTTCAAAATACAGAGCTAAGTTAATTTTGAAATTCGAAAATTTGACATTAAAATTTTGTTGAAATTGACATTTGAAATTCAAATTTTTAAATTCTCAACTGAATTTCTCCATTTTTAAGTGGGAATTTAAAGGAATTTTAGGAAAATTCTTGCATTTTTTGTATTTTTCCATCTGTTGGTCAATTTCCTTAACAACATTTTTGTAATTAAATTTATAGCTTTTTTTAAGTGAAATTGAAATTAGGAATAGAACCTAATACCTAATTTCACTTTACTTTGGCAATTCCAATTTCAATTAGAAAGTGACGCAGACATCTAATGTCGTGTAAGAAAATAAGGAACAAAAGACGTATAAATTTCACTTTCACTTAGCGTTACATTGAAAATGTTCCTTAAATGATTATTTGATCATATTGACATGTATTAGGTTTCTAATTAATTTAATTACCCATTTCTGGACACATCAACTAGTACTAATAATCCCTAATATTAATATATTATTGCTTGCATTCAGATTTAAATTCTTTGTAGAATTAATGTCAATTATATAGGGCTATGATTTAGATTATAAATCAAGGCAAAAGTAAGAAAAATAATCTTCAATTTTCGTTACCTATTTTTGCCTATTTCCAATTTTCATTATATACCCTTCCAGTTTACTCAGCTTTTAATGGGAAAAAGAGCTTACAAATGATAATTCCAGTCTGCTAAATTTCTCCTTTTTTAAGTAGGTTTTTGAAGGAATTTTAGGGAAATTCGTGCATTTTTGTGAAAAGTTTCAACTGCTGGTCAATTTCTTGAAAACATTTTTGGAATTAAATTTATAGTTTTGCAATTATAAATAGCATTTAATTCCAATTTAGTTAGAGCTATGCCAATTTCTATTAGATCGTAATACAGATATCTAATCTCGTGTAAGAAGAAAAGAAAGGAAAGAGAGATAAAAACCAATACCACTTAACGTTGCACTGAGAACGTACCATAATAAATAAGCTTGAGATATGATGATAGATACATTGATATCTGAAGGGAAAATAGAAAATTTTATATTCATTTCATCGGTGTAATATACGTGGAAGCCGAAGTGCTAAGAGTAGGATTCAACTTTGGAAAATTTTGAAAACAACAACAACGATTTTACATACAAACATTTTAAAAAATGCTTTTTCATAACTTTCAGGTGCTAATAAAAATGAATTTTCGAATATTTTTATGAAAAAAACATAATTTTATTTGTTAATAAAAATGGAAATATAACAAAGAATTTTATACTTTTTTTTTTTTTGTAAAAACATCAGAAAAGTCCAAACTTTATTTTGATACCAAAACCATATAGAAATATAAATATTTATGCCCAATTTCACAGTCAAAGCTTAAGTTTTAGCTTAGTTAAGCCTACAGAAGAGCATAAGTTGTTGCTTAATTTTTTTTGGATTTCACAACAGAATTTTATCTATAGCTTAACTAAACCAAACTTAACAGAAAAGAATCTCTTTTGTAAGCTACTGTAGCTTGCCACAAATATCAAAAATGTCAAATTTATATTAGTATTTATTAATTTGTGATTTGTAAACTACTTAGCTTTTCAAAAATTGTCAAATTTATATTATAATATATTACATATTTGGTGATTGTAATTTTGGTGGTGTTTTTATATTATGATTATATAGTAATTTATTTATATTTATATAAATAATTTTATATCTTATGATTTTAGATACACAAATTAATTCTGTATATGTAACTGCAAAACACGATAATTTCATTTATATAGGTTTAATATTTGGTGATTTTTACTTAATTTTACCAGTTGAACTTCAATTAAGCGCTGAATTTTGATGACTTAATTTAAACCAGCAATTAAGCCAAGCTTAGACTTAAGCCACTACTGTGAAATCGAAAAATCTATTAAACGGAATTTTAAGCCATATTCTGAGCTTAAGCTTCCACTGTGAAATTGGGCATTAATGTAGGAAAATAGAAGTCAAAGTTGAACGATTAATAAAAATCCTCTCCTTTTTTAAGAACTATAACTTTTCAGGACCTAAAATCAAAAATGTGCTCCATTCAGCACCACAATTCCTATCAAAGTATCTATGTTTCAAATTTCATTGAAATCGTTTAAGTAACTTCGGAGATATGTGGTGCACAAAAAAGCAGATATCTCTAATCCTAATCTTAATATAACATTATCTTATGATGTGAATTAAACATGCGATAGTATATTGACTATAATTTATCATGAACTAAGACTTATTCGGTCTCTTTGGTTATTATTATGGAACTGGCGCAGTCGGTAGGATTGTCAACAAAAGATTGGCAATCCAGTGATTCGTATTCCTTTATAAAAACAAAATAAAGTGACTAACAGCAAACAATATTTCAATACAAATTAATATTATAATGAATATTTATATGATATAATGGATTTATATGAGACTATATATTTATGATAAGCAAAGTGTTGATTCTGTTATTTTCTCGTTTCATATTTTTTGATTATGGAACGAAAAGATAAATTTTTAAGAACAGTGGCGTCGTTACAGGATGTAACTCGGGTATATAAATACATATGTACATATACTATCATGAAAGCATCAATTATTATTCATCCATTCAGTTTAACATTCGCCAATCATGTGACATGACCAAATATTATACTTTGACATTTCGGAACATATGACTTTGTATCTAAACTGTTTCTGATGCATTTTGGAAGTCAAGCTACTTGTCATATATAATTTCTCAAAGAAATGTAAAAAAATAAAAAAAAAATAAAACTTTACAAAATATAACCTTGTCTACACATACTCTACAAACAGAAATAAGAAAATATAAATATTTTTTGTTTTTTAATATAAAAAATATTCAAAGATACAAATGCAAAAAAACAATTGCAATTTAATAATATTCAAGTAATGAACATATAAACATGAAATCCTCTTTATAATATACCCGTATTATATCATCAAATCCTTCGTCATTTAAACTTTATATATACGAGTTACGAATATTCATATTTAGAAGATTTTGTGCGTTTTTTTTTCTATGTTTTTCTTTTTTGTTCATTTCGTTTCGTTGAATATGATGATGTTTTTTTTTTGTTTTTTGCATACCGAGTGACAAAGTATCTGATTGTTTAAAGGACAAAAAAAACAAAAAAAATATCTTTATTTTATTTAAGGCTTTTCAAGAAAGAAAAAAATAAAACTTTTTTTTTTATTTTAATTTTCATCATAAACAACACATCATACCCACATGTGAACAAAATTATAATAACATACCTGTTAGCTTACTCAGCCAATGAAAAGAATATATGAAATGAATTTATTTCAAGTATATTCTGTATACAGTAGTTATAAGAAACATAAGCATAATAATTCTGTCTTGTCAAGTGGGAAGAAAGCCTTACAACGAGAATAAAAATACTTCTTAAGGCTTTTTCAAACACTTGACCTAGTTGAACTAATTGTCCCCTCTGTATTGTATATACATATACGAGAATACGTATATTTTACATGCATCCATGCATACATATACTTATGCAGTATATGCGAGCTGTATATTCCTATATACCTACATACATGATATTTTCTGTGTATATGTATATACATAAAAGTATTAGGTATTCCTTTTCGTATTTTGTATCTAAATTTCTCTTAGTTTTTCTTTTTCAAAATTAAAGAAGAACAAGGAAACAAAAACAAAAAAAAAAAAACGTCAGTTTTTTAACGTTTCAAAAATGTTGTTTATTTGTTTTTTTTTCAGTTTTCAGTGACTTTCCTTTATTATAGGCTTTTGTTTTATTTTATAACATTCGTTTTCGAAGTACTTAATAAATTTTACTTCTTTTTTGCATACCTACTTAATTATAAGTTAACACACTACGTACGTGTTAAACATAGCGTGTTGTGTGCATACGTACAGTGCACTTGTACGAGGGTACCTGAAAATTGTTGGTCCAACTCAGTAAAAATAACAAAATGCAATGAATATTAATATTTTAGCATGACCTCCTTGTAATTCAAGAAGCTGACAGGTTTTCTGCTCCATGACAGTTACGGTGAACATTATTCCATTCTACTACAGTTCTAAATAGCTATAGCTATTTAGATCTGTAACGCGTGTTAAAAAGATTCCTGATAGATTGTTTGGTAAATTTTTACTTTATGGTACACACAATAGGGTGGGGTAACTAATGATGGAGGATGGTAGGGCCATGTCCCCTGGCCACACTTTGAAGGTCAAACATTGAGGGACGGAGAGAGGCAGCGCAGCATTGGGGGACGTGCATTTGTAGAAGGCAAATCTGACAGTGTGTGTTTATATCTGTATAGAAAATACAACATTACTGCCCTTTTGAAAATTGATAAATTTTCGATTTTCAACCCACCGTCCTGCGCCGCCTCTATCCGTCTACCAAGGTTTGACCCCCAAAGTGTGGTCAGGGGACATGCCCCTACCATCGCGCATCATTAGTTTCTCCACCCTGGTGTGTGTACCATAAAGTAAACATTTACCGATTGTTTTTTTTATATTAATAACCAATTACCATGTGCTCGCTTTTATCCACGTGTTATGATATAATTTCTGGTAATTTATGATAAAGCACAGACCATACAGAAAATTAAGTAATATTTGAACTTGGTTACCTTAATACGTATCTTTATGTTTAAATCACGTTTTAATTTTAAATTCTCTGTAATTTTTGTAGCTTCGAATTTTAAAAATTATTAAAATCTATATATATAAAAATGAATGTATGTTTGTTTGTTCTCGATAGTCTCAAAAACCATACATCTAATTGCCTTGAAAATTTGGGAAATTATTAGGTATATCCCCGGAAAGGTTTTTGAAAATTTTTTTTTAAAATCAGAGTTGGGGTTCTAGGTGCTACAGAACAAATATCCCAAAAATATCAACATAACATTTAAGGCCCATGTTCACATGGTTAGTCTTAATTGTATGTTCACATGTGCATTAGTTGTGATTTTACTACCAGTCGTAATACAAGTTAGTAGTAGTATCAGCGTATTAACATAGATAAATAAAAACAAAAGATATGACAAGTGGTGTGAGAGCGTAGTCACGATAAGCCCGTTCCGTAAAAAGAAAAGTTAAATATTTGACATTTCCATGTTATTTATATAGATTGACCGAAAAGCTGTTATGATTGACAGAACGGAACGGTGTGGAACGTCGGAGTTGAACAAATTTCACGGACAACATAACCTGTTTCCATATAAATTTTCAATATTAGCTTTCAACTTTACTATATACCGTTCCGTTTTATTATAACAGGTATGTTTTGAAACGTGTCGGATCAGAGCGGGACGGGGCCGGACGGAACGGCACGGGACGGAACGGGACGGGACGGGACTGAACGGAACGGGACGGAACGGGCTTATCGTGACTACGGCTTAATTCAAATTTTTCTTCGAGTGAAGCTATCGCAATCACGATAACTCCGCTCACCACACAATATACATAATGTACTTTACTTACCACGATTCTATCTACATACGCGCATGGTGTACATACATATACACCTTCATATACTATTATACACACTAATTTTCACTTATCACGCACGATACCAACCATCGAGCGTGTGCAATGCATATGCGCATGTAACTTCATCGTTTCGAACGTTTAGTGGTGCCATATAAAATTTTTACACAAACGAATTTTTCAAGTTGACTGGAATTATTTTAAAATATTTTGTGCCACGTGGTTTTTTTAAAACATTTAATTTTGACATTATTTAAAAATATTTAATCAATTGTTTAATAAAAAAAGAACTATGCAAACAATAACAAAACGTTCAAAATATATGTAAACGATGAACAAAATGCGAATATCATGATCGTGTTTTTAACAAAAAGATACGAAACGTTTCGTTTTCGAATATCATGATAAGGCGGAAAATATAATCGATTTTTTTTATTTTTATTTTAGTTAGCCTTGCAAATGTGAAAGTTTATATTACAGCGAATGAATGATGACGTTTCGAGTTGTGGGTGAAATAAGAATTTATGTAAATTATGAAATTCATGTCAGGCTCACATTGAACAGACAATAAGGGGATTTATTTCACGTCGTAAACTTAGTAATCTTCGTAAGATCAAGATTAATGTAAAGAAAAATTAATTTTTTAGTTGGTGGCGTAGCAACGCGCGCAGGGTACAGCTAGTATATTTATAAAATAGTATTATTAACATGTTATATACAGGGTGTTCCAGAATTGGTAAATTATTTCAAAGGGTAAAAGTAGAGTGCATTTGCAGTCGAAAATGTTATATGACATTTTTTCGTTTGCGCTTTATTTTCGACGCTAGAGGGCGTTCAAAATTTGAGGTTTTTTAAGACCTTTCAACACAAAATCACGTGTAATATTTTGCACACCTTATACCTTACCTTAGTAACAGATCTGTTACCGCATATAAAATTTTGACAGCTTAACAGAAACCTGTTAAAAAATTCGTATTCTGGTCGAAAAGTTAACAGAAAAATCTGTTAAAAATCTTTTGAAATTCTGTTAACTAACAGCGAGCATTTTAAAATCTTTTAAGTTAAACAATTTAGTTAGAAATATTTTAAAAATATATTTGCGGTTATGTGTAGTGTTTGTTTACAAAAAAAGTAAAGTAAATCAATGTATAGAATCATAAGTGAAAAGTGAAATAAAATAGTTTAAAAATTAATTAATTATAAATAAATAATTTAATTAATTAATTAATTAGTTGATGTTGCAAATTTGTTTTTAAATGAAATAAATAAATAAAAGAAAAAAAAGTTATTACTCGTAAAATTATGGATACATAATTATGTACGAGAATTTATATTTTTTTAAAATTTAAATTGCTTTAAAAAAATAAATTTGCAAAAAATTCTTACTTTTATATAACTTTATTTATGTACATACATATACATTTATATACATATACATACTTTATATATAAATAAAAATTCAAAATGTAAACAAACAACTGTCATATTAAAAATTAACAGATTTCGGATTCAATTTGACAGCTTCTTAAATATTTCGGAATTCTGTTACGGCTAGAATACGAATTTTAAAAAGTCTGTTAAAAAGTCAATCCGTTAAATACTTAACCGAAAATTCTGTTAGTTAACAGAATGGTTACAGAATAGAGCCCATTATTTTTACTGCATATTTTGATATTTTTTTACCATTTCTGTACTCCTTTGATCCATAATAACTCGATAACGGATGAAGATATCATGCTATGGATTTCTTTGTTTGAAAGAGAACATTTTTGTGCGTTGAATACAAAAATAAAAATATTTTTTTTTCACTGCAAATTTATTTCAGGAACCCAATTTATACTCAAAATTTTTAAATTATAAATTACACAAATTATACTCAAATTACTTGTTGTATTACATCAAAAGAAAGATAACTTAGTTTTCTGTTATTTTCTAGAACATCAAATTTTCCAAAGTAGGGTGCACAAAAAGTTATACACGATTTTGTGTTAGAAGGTCCTGCAAAAAACTCAAAATTTTTAACGCCATCTAGCGTAGAAAATAGGATCGATAGAAATTTCCGTTAATATAATTTTTTTGTCACCTCATAATGGGCAACCCATCGGCATACAGCCTGGTACTACTAACTGAAACACCCTGTATATTGTGTGATTATACGGTCCAGATACAATTATAACGGTGACTGACTAAGTATTTTAATCTAGATCACAATTTCTAGATGACACAATTGGATAACTAGGATTGTGGCTCTACATAAATTCAACAGATCAACTGATCGCAATTAGGAGCAATCCAGATTTGTTTAATCTATATAATTTTGGAGTCTATCTCCAGTATTACGTATAATTACATCATACCCCTTCTTTATACAACGACGATCATCATTTAAAAGAACTCTGTAACTGGAAATTTTATCGATAATAATTTCATTTCATCATTTTGACATGTGTTCAAATATGTTCAAATTTGCAATAGTTAGTTTTTATTATTTCTCAGTACAATATAATGGAGCAGAGTGATCACTTAACATTGAATCCATTTCACTTTTTACTTTAACAGATTGAGGCGTTATAAGCACAATTAAAACAGAAAATGTGCAGCAGTGGGGGAAATATGCTGGTGAAGTAGCAGAAAATCATCCGTAGCTATCTTCAAAAACACATTGAAAACAGTTTATGTCTCAGTTGTTAAGCTTATTTTAGAGTAAATAGATAAGGTTTTTCCCTTTACGCTATGATTATTATTGTAATTAAACTTGTTATACTTGTTTTATGACTCCAGTAGATGGCAAGTTACTTCAACATTGCTCAAGTACAACAGCCAGCAGAACTTCTGCTTGTATGTTTCTGTCGTAATTGTCTTATGTCTTGGACAGACCGAGGTAATTAACTAGACCGTTTAGTTTGTAACAAACTTCAAATCAATTTCATGACACACTAGTACGAGTAGTGATTTTTGACATTCCTTCTGATTTTTAATAGTTGCATTTGCATATAAATATTTGATGAAAATGAGTGAGGTAGTGAATTATAGTATTTTGTTTCAAAATAAAAATAAAATTAAATAATAAATTCAACTTTTTTTTAAAATATTTTTATTTCATTATGATGACACTTAATACAGATACAGATAGATTTAACAAAAAGTTGGACTGTTTAATGCAAGTTTCACATACTGTTTGGTGGTTTGATGTTATGCTGTAGATACATATATGTAGTTGGTTAACTAAACCATTCAGTTTGTAATTAATTCGTAAACAATTTCATGACACACTGCTTTTTAGTTTAGTAAAATTTTGTTTATGTGTGGTCAATTGTATTACAATACAGTTAGTGACTAAACTAAGAGGACACATATAAAAAATATAGCTTTGATTAACAAAATCACTTTTTTTTAAATTATTTAAATTATATAAAATTAATTTAGCAGAAAGCAAGTAATGTGTGGATATTAAATAAGAATGAAAAAAAAAATTAAATAGTATTTTATAATAATGTAATACAAATTTTTTCAACAGCAGTTTTTGATATTTCAAACTTTTTAATTAGCTATAGAACGCAAACTTTCACCTCTTTTCCGATATTATACTACTAATTCATGCAATTGTATGCCAATTCATTTTCTATTCGACATTTTGGTTAAAATACTTTCAAAAAAAATTAATGAAATAAAAAAATTTTTTAAAAAAATTTACGAATTAAATTTGATTATTCCAAGTTGTATGGTAATCAAAGTTATTTGAAATATGATTGCAACAAATTACATAAATAATGGAAAAAATTTGATACTTGAAATTTTAAAAATATTATATTAAATACAACCGTTATAATACTGACAAAAATGACCTCTGAATTGTGTCTAAACCTAAATTTTTAAAATGTGGTTAAATAAAAGAAATATTTTTAATATACGTATCTAATACAATTTAATTTTTTTCATTCTTATTTAATATTCACTCATTATTTGCTGTCTACGAAATTAATTTCATATAATTCCAATAATTTAAAGAAAAGTGTTTTTGTTTATAAAAACTATGTTTTTTATATGTATCCTCTCAATTTAGTCACTGTGTATTATAATATACTCGTATATTGACTAGTTATGTATTTTTATATTTAATATCTCAATTTCAATATAAACAATATGTATGACACGAATAAAACGTAAAATTCGAAGAAAAATATATGGCCCGGTAATAAGCGACAATGCATACAGAATAAGAATAAATGATGAAATAGACCAAATAAAAAATGGAGAAAATATTGCAAGATTTATTATGTCCCTGAGATTAAGATGGCTAGGATACCTGTAGCAAATGCAAAACGATCGAATAACAAAACGTACATATATATACAGAGTGTCCCGGAATTGGTGAATAATATTTCAAAGGGTAAAATTAGAGTGCATTTGCAGTCGAAAATGTTATATGATATTTTTTCGTTTGCGCTTTATTTTCGACACTAGAGGGCGTTTAAAGTTTTGAGTTTTTGCAAGACCTTTCAACATAAAATCCCGTGTAACTTTTTGCACATCCTACATATCAAAATTTAGCATTCTATAGCCAATGACAAAATTACCTTACTTTTAATATGCTATAACAGGTAAGTAATTAGGAAATGGGTTCGTAGGAAAAGAACATCCTGAAATCAAAATTCATTATGCATTTTTTAAAACCGCTTTTATTATGAATAAGTTATCTGAAAAAATTGCAGTACGGCAAATGTTCCAATCCTGAAAAAAAACTGTGAGAAAGTGTCATCTTTCAAACAAACAAAATCTGACGTTGATTGCATGAGTCGTTTTTGAGTTATTAAGGATCAAAGATGTGCGGAAAGGGTAAAAAATGTGCAAAAGTCACACAATATAGGCTAGAAAAAGAATGAGTAATGATAAAAAATCCTTTTTCTAGCTTACATTGTGCGACTTTAAGCACATTTTTATATATAAACGGTGCAACACACTAGAGGTAAGGGTGACCTAAAGAAAATTGTCGTAGATAACTGAAGAGCGCTGTCGGAAGACAGGGAACAGTGGAGGAACATTGTGATGGAGACTAAAGTCAATCTTGGATGGTTCGAACCGACTGTTCGATGGTTTGACGTTAGTTAACTCGTTAGCCACTGTAATTTCGAGAGGTTACTAATTAATGTAAAATGTACTGCTAACCACTCGATTTATCGTGGTTATCTCTTTTAACCAATGTACGAGTTGGTTACCAACTTTGTGTCTATATATTTTTTGTAAAGCACTAAATGATATCCTGTTTGTAGCAGATTTCTGCTAGTTGCTTTGATTGTGTTTAGAGATTCTTATATCAGGGACAGATATCAACAATATTATAATATGTATATTACTATTTACCAGAATATTATAATTTCATACTGTCTGTTTGTGAATATTAGGTTTTAAATTACTATTTGGTCGTAATATGGAAATTACGTTCCCAAACGTAATTTACGGAAGCTTTAATGTAATATACCTTATACAAAAACCTAAAATTCAATATGGCCATCACAGAAATTCACAATTCACAATTCACAATAATTCTTTTATCCATTTTTTAATATTTATTTATTCACTCAATATAAAAAATTCTTCACTTTAAAGCTTTTAATAAAATCAGCTGACCGATATTATAATATTATGTGTGTTCGGGTAGTATCTATATTATAATATACGTGATATTATAATATCTATATTATAATATACAAGTTAATGTCTGTACCTAGTATTAATCTCTTGAATGATAAAAGCGCACATTCAATTTCAATTTCATTTATTTTGAGAACCTTTTGTTGTGCCCTAGTATACGAGTATGTATAAATTAAGTATACAAATATAATATGCATATTTACACATTTCCATATTTACATACTTATATGCTGATGTAACAAAAGAAAAAACAAATAGAATTGCTAAAAATAAAAACTCGAAAAAAAAAATCTTTAAACAAAAAAAAATAAATAATAATATATGCACATACATAAATCGTGCATGCATGTGTGTATTTATATGTTGGTCTAATGAATTTTAATTTATTTTACAAGTTGAGGTTTTATTCAAATTCATTGAAAAAAAAAATAACATTTCACATGTATAGATACTTTTATATGTGAACTCTATTTAAATATCTTGGTCTATGTAAGAATTGCAAATGATTTTACAAATCGTATTTTACATAGACACACACACACACGCAACAAAAAAATAATTTACAAAAATTTGAATATTAGAATACCTATAATTTTTTTTTTCTCTACACTATTTTTTTTAAGGTTTTCTTTTTTTGGTTTTGAATTGTATATATATAAATTCACGAATAAAAACATGTGCGCTATACATATATAATATAAAAATGATTTACATGTTCAAATTTCAAGGATTCAATTTTTTTAGAAATTGTATGTACATATTTATACATACACAACATTTATACATGCATAGGAGTATTCTGTATAAAATACAAATATATGTATGCATACTTTACTAGTTCATACATATGTCGGTTTTGTATAAAATTATGACAGACTATAATACCTTACTAATATTTTATGTTTATCCTTTTTCAAGGATATTTTTAGGTCAAGAACATCATCAAAAAAATAGAAAAATAAATGCAAAAAAAAAAACGAAACGAAAAAAAAAAAAATAAAAAAATCAAAATATCCGAATTACATATGCATGTATAATATTTATACTTATATGTGTATGTACTCGTATGTACGAGCATATACATTTATGGGTGATTTTAAGAATTTATCATTCCTTTTTTTTCAACATACTTATAAAATTATATTTTTTTTTTTCAAAATCAAAATGCATACTCACGCTTCTTTATATAGGTACATATATAACGTAAATAGTACATATACAAGTATTAGTATATTTGTGGTGAATCCATGAGTAAAGCGAAGTCATACATATGTTCATAATGCATGCAGAAATTCATATAAATATACTGATGGATGGTGCATACATATACATAAAAGCTACAAATAAATAAATAATTGGAAAATGTTAGCTAAGGATCGAAACGTCTGGAGCCTCATCTTACAGCAAGCCAAGAATCACATAGGGTTGTAGTGCTGAAAATAATGACTTACATATACATGCATACATTTACATATAGTAGAATGTAATTCCTTCTTAATTGCTTCTATTTGATATTTTTTTATTTTTGATTTTTTTTTCCTTTTTCGCTCGTTTTTTTGTGTATTTGTGCAAAAATATTCATAGTGATAAAGTAAGTAATGTATAAACCATGTAAATTGAAGTGATTCTTATTAAATACATATTAATGGAAAAGAAAAGGCAAAAAAAAAAAACAAATATGAACAAAAGAACGTGCAATGTAAAAAAAAAGAAAAAGAAAAAAAATTATACTTCTTATACTTACGTTATAAGTATCTGTATGCATGTGTATGTGTATGTATATTATAGTGTGTATATACCTGTGAAATATTTTTCTATATTTATATACCACTTGAGTACAAGAACTTCATTAAATACTCTTCATAATAACTTAAGTGATCAGAAATGAAACGTGGATTTTTTTTAATGTTCATATATGTATCTATAGTTTTCATCTTTCATTGTTCTATATAGATACATACTATCATAGATTGGTATCTTCCAGCAGCATATGCATAGTACTTTGTTTTGCGATTCAAATTAGTACATCCATACATGAATTTTATGTATGGATGGATTGGATACATGAACATATGGATATGCACTCGTATCTTTCTTGATAGTTCGTATTAAAATTTCATATAAATTTTTTTGTTTTTTTTTTAAGTATGTATTATTTACCTAGAGTACTTATGCAAAAAAAAAATTTTTTTTATAATTATACAAAAGAAGACACACACACAAAAGAATGTCAATTGAATAATTAATTAATAAATTATATTTTAATAAAATAATCATACATATAATAATTCTTATCTTTTTTCAATTTTTGTAAAATGTATACATACTATATTGCTTACAAAAATTATTTGTGTCGTACAAATTTGGTACCTACCATTGCGTATAAAAAGCTGTAATTTGGTTTTAAACAGTTGTAATACTTTGAAACTTTTACACTTATTTTTTGAAGCACTTAGTATAAATACAATACATACAATACAAAAATCAAAATTTTTCTTAGAACAAAAAAAAAAGAAAATCATTTTATTTTTACAAAAAATTTTTATACAGAAACTTGTTTTACAAAAATTATTTGGACACCTGAATAAAGTATTCTAAGGACTAAAGGGACATACCGACTTACTGGTTTTAGTTTTTGACTATTATGATGAAAATAATTCATTTTATTTTTACTTTGAAGTGCGTTAAGTGAGTATTTGGAAGTAAAAATGCAGCGAAAAAGTGAATCATTTATTGATTTATTTAGTTATGCGTTTGAAAAAATATAAGGCCTGTTTCAGAAAGTTTTAACGCATTTTTGATTCCCTATAGAATTTTTTCGTTAGTAATAAATAAAACAAGTGCATATTTTTTAAAGTCTTTATTTGGTATATTTTAAATAACCATACTAAAAATCTAAGTTAATTTATTGTTTTTGAAAATTCTTAATTTTCTTTTAATATGGACCATTAAATTTTTGATATTTTTATTTTTTAGCCTATGGGATGCTGATATCCATAAATTTCTAAATTGTTCCATCGTTTTTGCTTCTTTTCCATCTTTTCTTAATATATTTTTTACTAGAGCCCAGTACCTCTCAATTGGCCGAAGTTCTGGAACATTTGGAGGATTGAGTGTTTTAGGCACAATATCTACCTGCATTCTTGCATACCAGTTCACTGCTTCTCCCGAATAGTGACTGGTCGCCAGAAATCAGGCCAGAAAATTGTCCCATTCTCGTGTCTTCGTAGAAGTGGTAGAAGTCTCTTCTGCAAGCACTCTTTCACATATATCTCGCTGTTAATTGTCCCTTCTGCAAAAAAAGGCCTCGATCGAAGTCCACATTGGCAAATTGCTTGCCACACTAACACTTTTGGACCGAATTTTTCTATAGAAATTGTCCTCTGATCTTCTCGAACATCAAACCTGTCATGGGCGGAATAGAACTAATCTCCAGGTAGCGTAGAAAAATCATATTTAAAATATGACTCATCATCCATCACCAAACATCTATGCGGTCGCTCATTCCACCACTTGTAAAGCTCCCGTGCTCTCCTAATAGCCTTCTGTTGTTGTTCTGGTGACCTTTTTGGTCTTTTCTGCTTCTTAAAAGTCTTTATTTAATTTCGACGCTTAATTCGGTGTACTGTTGCTGCACTTAATGCATGTTTTTTAGCCACATCACGAATAGAGATGCTTGGAATGTTCTCAATGGACCTCAAGACCGCAGCCTCCTTATTTTTATCAGCTGTACCCTTCGGACGACCTGTTCTAGATTTATCAACAATTGTCTGATGTTCTTTGAGTTTTTTTATAGTATAGCGAACAGTACTTTCACTTGTTCCTACCTCTGCTGCAATTAAACGAAATGATTTGTCGTTATTTTCTAAATATTTTTCAATAATTTTTTTTCTCGTTTCTAATCTGCTTGACGACATTTTTACAAATGTTGTAAGTTTTTGATAAAAATCATATTTATATATTTTCCAGGGACAAGGAATTACATGGTTACACTTTTTAAAGAATATACCTGTTATTTTTTTAGTAAACCGAGGTAGAAAATGCGTTAAAACTTTCTGAAACAGGCCTTATGTAAAAATTTCAAAAGTATTACAACTGTTTAACCCTTTGATGGCCCTCGTAAATTCGTACACTTATGTTCCTCGGGTCAAAACTGACCCAGTTAATAATATCAAAGAATTTGACTAAGTTAATAATGTTTTTTTTAAAGTAAACTATGTTAAAATTTAAATATTTTTATTATATTCTTTTGCTTTTACATAAATTTTTATTTTAGGAAAATTAACATTTTCATTAAGTGCAATTATTACATTTATACTCAACATTGTAGTGTGATTTGCATATAAAAGCATTGCATATATTACACTTCACGCTGGTTTTTCTATCTAAGCTGCTCGGACAAAACTTACATCGAGACCGTTTGTAAGATTTCATGGCTTGTTGATTCCCTTCGGCCGAAGTGGATGGCAGTGGCATTCGAATGTTTTCAATGACGTTCACTGCAGCCTTGCTTCTTGGCATAGTGCTTCTTCTTTTTATTTTCGGTTGAACTAATTTCTCTCCTAAGATTTCCAAGTACAATCGACGACGAAATGATTTGTTGCTATTCCACTGTGGATTTATATGTGTCCATAGCACAAATCCATTGAGAGCAGAAATATCAAGAATGTTGCCAAACAATACTACAGGTCATCTTCTTGTTCGACGTCGACAGGTATAAGTGCCAAACTATCTGATCGAGAACGTCAACTCCTCCTTTAGTCGAGTTGTAGAAGGAAATTATCTCTGGCAATTTTTTATCGCCGTCGGTGACTTTGTCATCAGCATGCAGAGTACTCATCAGAATAACATTTCGATGTTTTGCTGGTATATATGAAACAAGGGTTACATCCTTGGTGAATGCAAATTCCGAAGAATTCACAGGTCGCTTACTTTGTTGCAGTAATTTTTCTGGAAGAAAAGATTTATTTTTTCTAACAGTGCCAACCATCGTTAGCTTTCTCTTTTTCAACTCCATTGCTAGACTATGCGAGGAGAAAAAATTGTCACAAGTGATGTTGTATCCTTCCAAATCCATCACTAAATCTAAGACAACTCGTTGACCTTGATTTATTTCCCGTGAAACATTTCTATCTTTTCCCAGATATATTTGCATATTATAGCAATATTTGGTCTCATTGCAACAGAGAGTCCAAATTTTGATCTCATACTTCGCTGGTTTTGACGGAATGTATTGTCGAAATTTACAGCGGCCCCTAAAAGCGACAAGTTGCTCATCCACTGATAGGTTTTCTTTTGGATTTTACAGCAAACGACAATTAGTAACCCATTTGTCCCATAAAGTCCTTATTGGTGCTAATTTATCTCTGCTCATATATGTTTGTCTCTGACTTCTATCATCAAAACGAAGGGCTCGGGAAATTTTACGAAACTTTTTCAAAGACATTACTGCTGGAAATATTGGCCGACCCTTTTCTGCGTCCCACATACTTTCAAGATTCTCATTTCGAGATCTGCACGTACCTGAAAACATGTCATTACTTCGAGCAAAATAAATACATGCATTTGGAAACAATTTACCAGATAAAAGAAGTAAAGCAATGTATGCTTTCATAGTGATTTCATCAATTTTCTCCCAGTTTTGGTTGTAGAGTTTTTCTCCCTCTTTATTGGAAAATTTCATCACAATATCAAGCATATCTTTATTGAAACATAATTCAAAAGTATCTTCAATATCATTTACTCGACTAATTGCATATTGTGTTGGACCTGGATTGAATTTTATGATATTCTCCGCCCTTGTTCTACTATTGCATTTTTGTTGTCTTGAAAACCAATTTATTTTTTTATCTTTTGAAAGAAACTGTTCTCCAATTTCATTTACTTCACTGTCTTCACAATTACTTTCTTCACTATCACTCTCTTCAGAATTACTTTCTCCAGCCTCAGTACTGTATTCCTCAGGGCTTAGTTTTGCGTTAGAATTATAACTGTCTTCGTCAGAAGGAGTGAGGTCACTATCATTTGACTCATCAAGTAGAAGAGCTATTTCTCGTTCATCCATTGTACGACATGACATGTAATTTTTTATATTCTGTTCAACACAAAAATAATTGTAATAGTATATCGAAAGACATGAAAAAAAAAAACAATACTTACTCTCGACATTTTTTGGATCACTAATCTTTTCAATAAGAACTTCGAATTCAAACTAATTATCAAATGTTCAAACAATTTCTTGAATGCAATTGTAACTGTACGATATAACGGTGCACTATTATGAGCAAATTACAGAGAACTAAGCAATAAAGTGAAATGTGTACGAAATGTATGAAGGGGTCAATTTTGACCCATAAGGTGCATTAAGTAAAATTTAGTGTTTAAACATAATGTGTTGTATACAACCACAGACCTAAATAACGATACACAGATAGGCCAATATCGCAAAGCTCATTTTAAAAAATTTCAAGTTTGCATTTTCATCTATAAAACTTTTGATTTGAAACTTAAAATTCGTAAATTGTGCTCTCCCAAAAAGAGAAATGTTTTTTTTACTTTTTTTTATTCATACATACTGCTACCCTTTTTTTTTCATACCACAATAGCTAGATATAGATGTATGTAAATGTACAGACAGGTTTTATCATTACACATAAGTTGCGTTCCTTTTGACCAAGTAAAGAACTTTCAAGTACTCGGGAGTATATTATAAATGGAACGCAATTTTTTACTTGGAAGTAAAGAGTAACCTCAAATTTGAAAGCATACACATTTTTAAGGCAATGTAAATATTGTAGTGACAGTTGGCCATGCTCCAATTTTAGCTGTCATGTATTTCAAATTTGTTTTGCTTTGATTTTAGATGCTTCATAACATTAAACAATAAAAAGCCACCTATTGAATAAAACGTGTATTAAAAATATTATAGACCTAAACCTATTTCTTTAATCTCTAACGATTAAAACACAAACACCTCTGACGGCGAATTTTGGCGTAACTAACCATGCAACTGTCAAGTAAATTACTCGAATACAAGAGGTGGTGTAGATGATCACGACTACAAGTACTTGCGAGTACTTTACTTGGTCAAAAGGAACGCAACTATATTGTCACTTCGTATACAAGGAGGCTTGGTTGTCTTTTCTTTATTTTGACTTACATCATCAAATACCGGATTTTATAGTTGATAGTTGGTAGATGTTAGATTTTAGATTCTGTTTATATGAAGAAATTGATAGGTATGTACAGTGATCACAAAAATTATTGGTGCTACTTGTGCACAACAAATTTCAAATTTTTACTAAATAATTCAAATTTCCTCGGTATTTTTCTTGAAAGTCAAAATTAAATCAATTATTTTCATTTTAATATTCATAATAATTTTTGCGATAGAATTAATGCAGGAATAATTTTTGGAATAATTCAAATAATATATTTGTTCTAAGAATAATTATGGTTTTTTTTAAGAAATTGTATTTATTAAAGTTTGAAAAAATAAATATAAAAATTTATTAGTATTACAAGTGTCTAAATCCAAATTACGATACTTTAATTATGCAGAAATACTTTTTGTGATTACTGTACATGTGTATATAATGTGTATACACATATAATGTAGAAGCAGCATAATTTGTAAGATGCATATTAACTTGAAAAAATGAAATCATAATCGAACAAACATGAATTTAGGGTCGAAAATAACAATGAAATAGTAACAAAGGGTCGAAAACAAAAACAAACCAAAACAAACTATATTGTGCGTATATATATATATACATATATACTCGTAGATATACATAAATATATTATATCTAACATTATGGTACAAAACAGTATATATTCCAGTATCATACATATTCTATATACTTATGTACATACATACATATTTCTATTGCCCAATACAAAATATGTACGCAAACAAGAAAAAAATTGCTCCCTTCTTGTACATTATATTACGTGTATGTAAGATTGTATATTTGAAACTGTGTTGTTTTGTTTTGTTTTATTTATATTTTCTACTCTCAATTTTCAAAATGTACTCATTTTATAAGAAAAGCTTTGAGAGAGGTGGATTTTCGCTAAATCCACTTCCAAAATTAGCTCGGCAATGGAAAGGATTGTATTGCACACTCTGTATATAGTTATTTTACTCTGTGATACAACTTAATGAAACTATGTTTTTTTTTAACGGTCATGACAATAAAAGAATACATGGTGTAACGAGGAAATCAGTCCACTTTTTTGTAAGATATAAGGTTTAAAAAGAAAAAATGGGTGAAAAATGACCCGAAGACCATCAAAGGGTTAAATCTAAGATTTTATGTAGTACCTACGTACTACCAAAGAATATATACCTACTTACGTTACCTTACTTACGTTAGTTATATGTACATATATTCTTTGGTACTACTTAATATAATATGTATACTTACAATGGTAAGTATGAAAATGTTCGATGCAAATAATTTTTGTATGCACTGTACATAAATATAGAATAAAATACACATACGAGTATGAATTTTCATGTAATCAAATTTCCCATTCAAAAAAAATATTCAAATACTCATGATATGAAAAAAAAAATAATAATAAATAAATAAAAAGAGTATAAATATGCATACATATTCATACTCGTATATATACGTAAATATTTCTGATATAGGAATCCTTTTTAAAAAAATATTATTATGAAAATTGCACATATCCCGTATCGTCTATATTATACACCTACATCTGTTTTTGTACGAAGAGTATGTTTATAACGCATATTTTTGTATGCATACGTAACGTTCATACATAATATATATTATATATATGTATATAAATATAATATTTGTATGGATATATTATGTACATACATACATTACGCAGTATGTGTTACAGTTACAGATAAATGCACATTAATGAAATCAGATAAATAATTAATCACTGCAGGCAAATTATATATTTTCAAAATAATTTTTTTATTATAAATACTGATATAATTGTCTTATGTATATGTATACATGAGTATACTGTATATGTGGAATATATAGAGAATATATAACATGTATTATATATAACGATATTACGCATAACACAAATAGTACCAAAGGAATCTATACATTCATACATGTATGTACGTATACACACATATGCATGAAATGTATTCGTATATGTTTTAAAATGTTTATGATAAATTATGAAAAGTAAAAAATATAGCATGATTTTATGTCCTTCCTTGTACATACGAGTATACACACATAATTTATTTTTTTATTGTACACATAAAAACATGCATATGTAAACTTAGCAGAAAATAAATGAACAAAAACAAAAAAATACGAAAAATACTTGTAAAATAACAAATTTATTACCAGTAAAATATACTGGGAAAAATAAAAAAAATGTAAACAAATGAAATTAAATGAAGAAAAAAAAAATATAATATAATTCTGATTACCTCAGTATTAACTGTTAATAACGTAACTACCTTGGGATAGTTTTTCATTTTTATGCAATTTTCTATATAAGAAAAACGAAATATAAAATTTATATATACAATATATTTGTGATTCTGTGATTGCAATACTATACATACATATGTACATATTATATGTGTGCAGTTTTTATCTAAACGTTAAAATGACCGTAGACGATCAAATTGCTTGCTGTCGATGAGTTGTTATACATAATTATAGATTGTTGATTAACATTTTGTAGGTTTATAGAAAAACGTAAAGAGTTTTTTTTTATGAAGAACGGGTGTAGTGATTAAAATTGAATAAAACAAGTTGTGTATCAACGTTTTTTTTGTTTTATTTGAAAGATCCAATGGTATTATACAGGGTGCAGGGTGTCCCAAGTTCGGACGCAGGCATAGGTCTTGCTGAGAAACGAAAAAATTCGTATGGCAGGGGCGGGGGCCGGTGTCTACTATCAACGGGTGAGGAGTTGAGTTTGTGGAGTTGAGTTGAGTTTAAGTGACTTGCTTCCTATTTGTGGACATAACTCACGATATCGTTGGTCTTTTTCAATTATTTTGATTAAATTATTAATTGCAAAGATAATCAATCAGTCCTTACTTTGACAAATATCTCAAAATGTTGTCCTATTTTTTTTAAATTTTCTTTACTTACAATATTGCCTAATAAATTACCTTTCATTTTCAATTTATCTTATTCAATTATCTGTCGTGGTTTTTGAGTTATGGAAAAAAATTGTAGCTGTGAGTTCTACCAAAAAAGTTAATATTGGGTCATCCCATAAGTAAAGCAAAAAAGTTTTTATGCAAATGAAATACGAAAATTGAAGAAAAGGTGAAAAATCATGTACAAAAATTGAGAAAAATACATTATCGATTAAAAATTAAAAAAAGATATTTTTTTTTTGTTTTTTAAACTCCTTGTAAAACCCGTATTACTTATGAGTTGACCCATATCAACTTTCTTGGTAGACTTACAGTTACATTTTTTTATGTGAGACATACGTAGGTCACTCTATAAATTTTGAGATACGGAAAACTAACAGTACTTACAACTGGTTACGCTGCATAAATAGAAACATTACTCTTTGTCAACACGTTTTTCATGTTCAGTTCTTGTCTGAACTTGTTACAACCAAAGTCATAATAAATTATTTACAGTGAATAATGGAGTTGTCGCGTGAAAATTAGAGGCTTGATTCTCCATCAAGATAAAGCTTCGGCTCACACCGCTCAGCAAACCGTTCAATATTTGCGCCAAAATAGAGTCAAAATACTTGAACATCCACCATACTCGCCTGATTTGGCTATGTGTGACTTCTGGCTTTTCAACAAGCTCAAAAAAAGCATACGCGGACGAAGATTTGTATCAGAAGATGAAATTGATCAAATTTTTGACGAGATCCCGAAGAAAGATTGGCTAGAGGCATTCCACTCATGGAAAATTAGAATGCAAAAGTGTATTGATGTTGGAGGAGAGTACTTTGAACATAAATAAAGTTCTTTTTTCAAAATCATTAGCTGTTTTTTTGTATCTCAAAATTTATAGAGTGACCTACGTATGACATCGGCGGTGTGCATCCGAACAGTTCAATTTATCATGACTCTAAACATAGTAAATCAGGTTGAATTTTGAACAGCACAGGTTATGTTGATTCTGAGGGAATCTGTCGTTAGCAGATTAAGCTGTCATTTGTCGTAATTCTTCACAGGTCTAAAAGATAAGCTTTTTCTCTTTTCTTTTTGATTATTTTTGTAACTAAATTGTAATTGAACATTGCTCAAACACAGCATTCAACACATTTTTTAATTGCATATATGTCATATAGTAGAAGTTACGTAAATATGTAATTTCAAGTAAAAGAAATTAATAATGAAGTAATAAATAAATATTTAATTATCTAAGCAAAATTGAAATTATTACATATTAAAAATACTCATATGAAAATAATGTAATCAAAATTATCTACATTTATACTAAATAAATAACTAAGTGTGTCAAATAATTGTAATATAAGCGAATATTAAAAATACAATTTAAAAAAGAAATATGTAGATCAAATTTAATGATGTAATTATGTCAGCATAAAAACTTTGGCATTCTAATCCAAGTAATTAAGTAATTATCGAGAGGTATTACTGTCGAGATCGAATGTTTTTCATTTAAGCTCCTGAATTACCACCACACGACACATAATTCCGCCGTCATTGTGTCAGTATTCATTTATTAAGCGTTGAATGATATGCTGATTGTAGTGGATTTCTGCTAGCTGAGTTTTAGTTGCCATTAAGGTATATTTGATATGCTCTTTTCATTGATGTTATCTATTTTTCTTTATCTCTCATAATTACTGAGATATTCAATATTCAATATTCAATATATGTATATAATAAGCGTCTAAGTCGGCTTTTGTTGTATGTACACAAAATTTTGCACATACGACAAAATTTGAATAATTATACAAAAAATATAATCTGTATAAAATATTGTTGTATGTTATCTTGTTCATTAGTTTCTTCCATGAACACTTGTTGTATGTGCTTATATTTCGGCACATTACAATATTTGTATAATTTTGATGATATGCACTTGTTGTATGTTAATAGAATTAAGTACTTTGAGCTAATGTTACTTTTATGTTTAGATGGTGGTTTTTCATCACATGATGAAAATTTATAGATTCAACAGTTAATTTCAAGGATTTCTATGTAAATGCTAACCGAAATTTGAATATTTCAAATTCTAAAAATGAAAACATACTTCGTGATTTACCTTCCAATTATAGTTCCTGTAAGTTTAATAAATTTTGAAAATCAATATTTAAATTAACATGATGAAAATAATTTTAGCATATGACGGCTCTCCTGGAATCCCGACAAGAAAACGCCAGAAACATCCTGAAATGTGAAGCAGAATGTAAGAAAGCGTTTGCGGCAGGAAGGTAAACAATATGTTGATAGGAAAGTTATTGAATGTCCTGTGAAACAAATGGGTTCGTCTTGTTAACTTCCTGTTTCCCCATGTGCACAAAAAATATCAGCGAAAATGAAAGATTAAAACTTTATACTGAATTTTGGGGTCTAAGTGCTGCAGGTAAAATCTATTTTAAAGAATTTTATAAACGAAAATGACGTTAAACGTTGAAGAAAAAGCACAAAAAACCAAGAAGTATAAAGAAAAAATTCTTCCAATTGCTATTGTTTTCAAGTTGAATCTATAATATATCCAGTTTGCAAAATATTCTTTTTAAACAAATTAGCAATCACAAACAGAACAGTTTATTACTTTTTGAATGATTCATTATAAAAAAAAACTGGAACTTTGAAACACTCAAAAAGACTGGAAGCAAAAGTTTTCAGGAGAAAAACTCAATGAAATTAAAGCACATATTAACAAGTTTCAGACAGTAGATTCTCACTACCGTCGTGCAAACTTTTCCGTGAAATATCTAGAGAGTCATTTGAGTGTTTCTAAAATGTACTCTCTCTACGTGATGAGGTCAGCTTAAATATACATATATAGAAAGACTTTTAATATGTAACTATGTTTTAATTTGTCATTTTTTATGCCAAAAAAATGTCGATGTAAAACGTTTCACAAATACTGAGAGAGATGCAGATTGGCAAAACATCGATGAACCAGTAGCAATTATTTGTTAAGACCTACACAGAACGTTTCAATTTGCCAAAAATGTATGTTTCGAATTTCTATCATAAACGAAAATTGAGCGTTTATAATTTAACGGGTACATATTGAATGAAGTTAATGGATAAAAAATGACATATCTTTTTCGAATGAATATTGTAGCGGAAGATCTGGAAACGATATCGCTAGTGCCCTCATCAAAATAATGAAGCAAATTGTAAAAGACCATCCGAATATTAAAAAATGTTTATTATGAAGCGTTCATGTACACCCCAAAATCGTAATCGAATAATTGCCACTGTTATCTTGCAATTTCTGCATGACAGCCCCTCTGCTGAACAAATCGTTCAAAAGTTTTCCGAACCGGAACAATGATTCAAGCATTCAAGAAGAGGATTGCGTGCGTAGCAAGATGTATAGAGTAACAATGTGAGCCAGAGCGAAAAAGCTGTTTGTAAAGCTTTAAGTTATTACGTCGTTTATACCGAGTTTTTAATGCAAGCAGTTATCACGATGTACTGAATTTGACTGAATTGAATTCGTTCGATTTGTTTTCAGGTGTATTTTTGCAATTATATTATTTTATTTCAAAATTATTTTGTTTTTAAAATCATATTTTTTAATTACATTATTATAATATCATTATTATTTCAAAATTATTAAATGTTAAATATGAAATTATGAAAATTATAAAGGAAAAATACCATTTTTCGGTTGAAATGACGTCACAAGCTTTAAAAAAAAGAGCTTTTCTGTCGGAATGGCTCACCTTGTTACTTTATACATCTTGGTGCATAGCACGATTCAAAAACATTTACGTAATCTGGAAATACCACGCCAGTTAACATTACTAAGGTTGTCAATGAATACGAATCATGCACACACAAAGTTAACAATTTTATAGATGATACCAGAGGATTTGAAAAATTATGTCAGAAAAGCTCATTTATTCAAAGTCAACAGACTACAGAGCAGAAGATCTTTATAAAATTGGGTATAAAATTTCTTTCAAAGAATAAAATTTTGAATATA
The DNA here is from genome assembly GCA_951394055.1 of Villa cingulata. Lineage (NCBI taxonomy): Eukaryota > Metazoa > Arthropoda > Insecta > Diptera > Bombyliidae > Villa > Villa cingulata. The sequence continues at coordinate 17,457,329 of OX596017.1, forward strand.
TTATTTTAAAAATTCAGCAACGATTTCGTTTTAAAAAATCAACATTAAATAAAAAAAAACTCATATCCAACATAAAAGTGTCTAAAATCATAAATAACTTCAAAAAATTGATTTTAAATAGTATAAAAGAATATTAGAACATATAGCATGCAAAAGACTATATTTTGTCTACAATTTAGATTACTAACAGCTTTTATCTTCTCCTGTAAATTTATCATTTTGTGGGTTAGGAGGTATTGCATTCCGACAATCGAAATGATAATAATATTCTAAAGTATTATTTACTATTTATATTTATATGGATGTATGTATGTGTACTCATACATTTCGAATAAAAGCAGAAAAAAATTAAATAAAGAAAAATAATAATTAAAATGAATACATACTGTCAGAAAAGTATCGTGAATTTGTATTTTAAGAAGGCTATATTAGGCATTTACAAACCAAATTTTGTACATAAATTAGTATCACTATTTTGCTTAAAAATTCCTAACAAAGCCTTCTTAAATTATAAATCTCCGATACTTTTCTGACAAATAAGAGTATTGTATGATCTATAATTTTGGGAAACGTAAAGTAATAATAATTGTATAATAAAAATATACGATTACATATTAAATACAACCAAATGAATACTTAGTATACAAAAAATAAAAGAAAACTGATATAAAGAACATCAAAATTTCTTATGTAAGAGACTGAATAATACATACATACATACATATGTACGACTCTGTGTGAACTCGTATAATAAGAAAAATACAATTAAAAGTAGATTATTATTAAAAAGTTATGATTGAATTTCTTGTGATAAATATAATTGAAAAATCCAACTAAACAAACGATATAAAATATCAATTAAAAAAACAACAATAAAGTAAACTAAACAAAACAAAAGTAAAACAAAAACAAAAACAGAATAAATAAAAAATTTGTAACAAATAAGAAAACTACAAAAATTTATTACATAAAAATTGAAGCATATACGTACGGGTAGATATAAAGAGATTGATTATTAATAATAAGTATACAAATATACATATGCTCAGATAAGCACATATATAACATTTACATACAATAACAACAAACATTTATTGAAAAAACAATGTTTTTTTTTTCTGTTTTATAAAAAAAGGATAATATTAAATTTAAATACACGAAATATATGTACAGATATGTGTAACCAATTAGAAACGACTACATAGAAGAGTACATCTTTTTTGGGACTTTCCATATGGAATTCAAAGATTATTTTGAAATTTTTTGTGAAGGATAATCATTATTATTGATTGTAAAAATAGGTTACAAAAACTTATTTAATTCTTCTATAAAATCTTAAGAACTTTGTTTTGGTTTCATCTAATTACTAATAAACAGAAGCTTTTATTTAAAAAAAAAAAAAGTTACCGTGCTTTTATTTTTCTTCTACTTTTGCAGATATTCAATCCACAGAGGGTCCTGGCATAGTTATAGTTTCGTCTTCACTTTTCCCACTACTGTCAGTTGTTTGCACATCCCAAACGCCTTATATCCTTCATCAAATCATTCCACCATTTCGTTGCCTCCAAAATTTATAAGGTTTGAATGAATACTAACTTGTTGGCAATAATACTGTTTCGAGTCTACTTACCGACAAGAAGTATCTCAAGTATTATGGCACTATTTTAATGTCTCCATATAACTGTATCAGTTCAACCTTATTCCTGATTCTTCACCCACTTGTTTCTTTGGCAGCACCGAATATTCTTCTTAGTATTTTTCATTCGAATACAGCTATCCCTAATGCATCTCTGACTGTAGGTAGATATCCACGTTTCTAAACCGTATACCGAAACTAACGTAATTATTGCCTCTTGTAGATCTTGTAGATTGTAGATTTGTGTGATCATATTTATATATACGGATCTATGTATATTTTACATAACCGTCTTGTATGTTAATTTATATTGAAGTTTTTAATTCATTTGTCTAAAAAAGAAATAATAAAATGAAAAAAAAATAAAAGTGATAATTATTTTTCTTTCAATTATTTAAATGAAACTATAAAATTTTAAAAATTTCAATTACAGGAAGCTTATCGCCGTTGGGTATGTAGTACATTAATACCATATTTTGCTGAACCAAATGATATTCGGCAAAATACAACAACATCGAATACAATTAATAAAACAGAAAATCATTCATCAAAAACAAAAAATTCGAATAGATATTATTTATCAGATACTAATAATAATAATAATAATTATAATAATAATAATAATAATAATAAAAATATAAAAAATAATATTAATAATAATAATAAAAATATAAAAAATAATATTAATAATAATCATAAAAATAATGTTGTGCGTATAAGTCGAAGTATAACGGATATAAGAAATTTAACTAAAAACGATTATATCTATTCATTATTGAATAGTAATAATAAAAATGATGATAAAAATACTAAAAAATTTGAAAACGATAATAATAGTAATTATTATGATACAAATTTATATGGGACATCGGATACTTCCCAGTTCATACCGACTGCCATAGCGGATCCAATCGTTAAGGACCCAGTAATAGAAAAACTATTAAAAAGGTAAATATTAATAAATTTTAGAAAACTTTTTTAATTATTGAAGAATTTTTCGAATCTATCACATTTTGCATTAAACACCATAGTTTTGTATTCAACTAGTAGTATTCTATTACTACTAGTAGATTATGTGCTCCATTATACGGTATTCACAATTTATTAATTTTTTTTTAAAACACATATTTTCAATATAATTTACCCTGTCACCACTGTAAGATTAGAAACACGACTTAATCTCACTTTTTCATTCTCACGCAAGCTTTAGAATTTTTTTAATAAAATGTGAAAGTGGAAGGTAATCCAAGCTAGATTTTAAATCTAACTTTAATTTTTCCGAAAATATAAGTACAGTTCTTATTATGTTCGAAACTAATAAAATTACTTATAATTATCATTTATTTTACCATGAAATTTCAAATGTAATCGCGTTTACACTAGGTATGGTATCATGCATTATTGGAATTCAAAAGGTCAGAACGGATAAATAAATGTATATAACTCTTCCCTAAAGCAGTTTGTTAAACAATTTCGAAAAATCAAGATTGTATTAGATTATTTCCGAATACGCTCATACTTAACGCATAAAGCTCGGTATGCTATGCTGTAGAAATAGAACAAGAAATTTTGTGATACATCTTTGGCGAAGTAATTCTAACAGTGATAAAGAAATGTTGGAAGCAATTTATCTACTTTATTTTCGCTCCTCTAATCCAGTCTCTGGCTACAACACACCTGAAATGTGAAAAATCTGCTCCGAAGAAGTATCGTGATAAATTTTTGGTGAAGAAATTATAATTTTTTATAACAACACCATCTCACTTACAACACATAAAACACATTTAATTTCTTTCGAGCAGATTACGACATAAAGAAAGAAAAATGTGAAAAATTTTTTGACCACTTTCGTGAGCGTTTTTTTACATAGATTTGAAGAGGAGAGAAAAGTTTCTTCCGTGGAGCATACTGACTGAGCATAAAGAAGTTTGGGATATCTAGTGTTTGTCGAAACAAGTGCAAGAGTTTAATGCGATAATTATGTGATAGGTTCTAAAATATCCTTAATTTGTTAATCAAATTTTATTATACACATTATAACACGAATACGATGATTTCCTTTTTAATTATAGATCAAAACGAAAGGTCGAATTTAGAAGAAGAAAAAGAATTCGACCGTGTTTAAGTGTTTGTCAGACTGTTGAACAAAAGTGTCCGTATATGCTTCCCGGAGATAGAGCACCGGCCTATCCGACACAATATGCTGGAGAACCTACATTTCTTTGTCTTGGTATATGCTCTGCACATAAATTAACAAAATTAAAAAACAAAAACTAAATAAAATTTTACTTTTTTACTTTTATATTCATGCAATTTATATATTCAGATCCAAATATTCCAGAGACAGGTGAACAAAAAACAAAATCTAATAGTGGTCCTGATAATTGTTGTTATAGTTATTGTGGTAATTCAATTGAGGGAATATGTGCTTACTGTGATGATATTTTTAGTAATTTGAATCGAATGAATTTAAATGATACAACAGCAGCAACAGCAACAACAACAACCAGGACAACAGCAACAACAACAACAACAACAACAACAGAAACATCAGATAAGTCATTTACAAATTCAATACGAAAATCATCAGTATATTCGTCAACAGGATCGTCATCATTAACATTAGTATCATCATCGTCCATAGTATCGACAGTACCGCCGAATGATGTATTATTAAATAAGATTAATAATAATAATAATAATAATAATAATAATAATAATAATAGTTTATCACGTAATATAATTCGAATTAATTTAGAAAACAATATTTATTTATATGATTATTTTGATGAAATGCCATCATCACAAATTGCGAATTGTCAAAATTTTCCGACACCGTCTATATCATCAAATAAATGTACTATCCCATATTATGCGTCATCATCGTCCAATACAATATCAAATAATAAATCAATTATAGTGTCATTATTATTATTATCTAAAAGACATTATTATTATTATTTATTAATTATATTATGGACCATATTATGGTATTTAGTTAACAATATTATTATTATTATTATTATTATAAAAATAAATAATAATTTAATTAAAAATATTGTATTATTACTATTATTATTAATAATAACACATAGTGGTGTCAGATTATAGTCAATATGGAATTATATTAAAATAATTTTTCATTATTATTATTTAAAAAATAAAACAAAATATATACATTAATATAATTATGTACGAGTAAATATATGATAAATATCATCAGGCATTAAATAAATGGTCCTTTTAAAAACTGTATATATATATATATATATATATGTTATATACATAGTAGATGTTATATACATATATATATATATATATAATATGTAAAATTATATACATATTAATGTATAAAAAAATAAATAAATAAAATATATATTAGATAAAAATAAAATTAAATAAAAATAAAAAAAAAAACAAAAAACAACATTAATTTATTAGTAATAATCAATTAACAAAATTTACTTAAATGAAGTAAAAACAAATATGATTTATATATAAAAAAAAAAAAAATTAAAAATAATACAAAAAAAAAAAACTAAAATTAAATTAAAGTAAAAAAAAATAATATTAAACAATTAAATACGTATATGCATAGAGAGAAAAGAAATGATATATAGAGATATTGAATATAATGAAAAAATATTGATTGAAAAAAATGAATGAGAATATAGTAGAATCATATGTATATTAATTATTATGCAAATATACGTATATAATAATACTGATAATAATAAAAATGACACGGTGCAAATAAAATATTTAACAGAAAAATTCAATTAAAGAAGATTAAAATTAAAATTATAAAAAAAAATAAATAAATTGAAATAGATTGTCAATAAACAAAACACAAAACAAAAAAAATGTAGCAATGAAACAGACATCTTATATTTATGTTTAATTTATTTTGAATTTATTTAGTTTCTCTCATCACATATTATGTATGTACATTTATTTATGTATTTACGCTTTCAAAAACAAAACAAAAACAAAACTCTATAGTTAATTAATAATAATAGCAGAAAAAATATTATTTTAATCATGAAATAAATGATTTTCGATCATAATGAAAATAATTTATCATAAATGAAAATTCATATATTTTAAATTTTCAGTCGTTATATTCATAAAATTTTACTTACATATTTTGTATGTGAACATTATGTCCTTATCGTATACTCGAATGCAACTTAAACAAGTTTATAAATAATTACAAAATTATGCCATGAAAATATCATAATGAATGGCGTTTTATTCCTACACTTTCACATGTTTTACGAGTATACTCGTATATGTGTTAAAGAATAATAATTTTTTAAAAATGCATTGATACATAATATTAATATAATTTGATTGAAACAACTAATATGTATGATTACTATATCGATTACTATATACCGTTGCATTTTAGAATTAAATCGAATTTTAATTATATCACACCGTAAATATACTCATTATTCACATATACAAATCCAAGTGAAATTACTAAAATAATTACCTAAACTATATTGTCATAAATTACCGTATATTATTGTGTATAATTTGTAATTAGAAATTCTGTAGTATCTGTCAAAAGTCAGTAATCCAAAAATGGGTAAAATATTGAGGGTATTCATTTCAAATCGGAAACTTACGCAACGCGTAATTTTACGACCTCGTAAGTCAAAATGATGTGAAAGCACAGCGTAAAACATTATTGACTAATCGAGTTGTAATCTAACACTTAATAAATTCTTATTTTTTCACACAAATTCAACAATCTTCTCAAAATATAAACACCACAAACTCACTTTTTTAATTTTCAGCTGGTAAAAATGACACGATGTTAAATATTAGTTTAGACAAAATTTATTTAAGTGGTTGATTTAGGCGATTCAAAAATCTGCTTAATTTAGTTTGAATGAAAAGTTACGTAAAAATAAGACAAATTACGTTTATTAACGCGAATTACGAGACTTGCGAGATTTGAAATGAATACCCTCTCTCTTAATAGTACTCTCGCGAATATTTTTACTCATACTCGTACATATTAGAATTTAATATATAGCATGTATCGATTTCGTCCATGTTTTTTATTGCCAATTTTGGTTTTTACTGTCATTTTTTAAAATTCAATTTACATTTCACCGTCTTCATTCTCCAGCGAATTATACAATAATTGTTACAAACAAAAAAGTGTAAAAAGTCGCTTTCGACAACTCCTTCTTCAGAAGTTTCGTTAAAATTAGTTCAGTCATTTGGGAGATTGGCGCGAACAGCAGACAGACACTACGATTTTATAGATACAGATATAGGAAATTTTATATATCGCGGGCTCTATAGTAGCTCTATAGTATTTCAATTTTATTGTATTGATGCATTTGTTTTTGAAGTACATGTTGACATTAATAGGCAATATTGGATAATTAACTATATCTTTGGTAGTTAGAAAGGTTACAAAAGTTTTCTGGTGTGGAAAAAACCGAAATTTAAATAAAAATAAAACATTAAAAATTTGTATACTGTACGAGTATGTTAGTCTAACTCTATAGTGCAATTTTTAGTTTTTGTAATTCCATAAATTCAAAATTTATATTTATCCATTTATACGCTTAGACCGATTGCAATTGTCAAACGTATAAAGAATTATGGAAGATATCTATCACTTTTCTTTCGTTATTTCTCCATTTTTTCCTGTCATTGCACATAAGAAATTTTGCTTCTGAAATGCAAAATAAAATATTAAATTGAATGCTAAACATAACTTTTTCGAAAATATTTTTGAATTTCATGTATGTATAAGTACTCTTTTCATATAACTGTTTTTATTATCCAAAATAAAAAAAAAAAAAAACAAACAACACAAAACAAATTTAGAATACAAACAAACCGAAAATAATGCAAGAAACATCGAATATTCCATTGCCATATCATTTCAAAAAATTTAAAAACAAAAAATAAAATAAAAAATGAAATAAAATAAAAAATATAAAAAAATAAAAATTTAAAATAGTTATATTTATACACACACATTTTGTAGATTTCATTTTATTGTTTTATTTTTTAATTTGCATTTAAGTACAAAACAAAAACAAAATAAAAACAACAACTAAAACTAATAAGCAAAAAACAAAATAAATAATACAAATGAAATAATTGTATTTATTAATTATATTGTGTAAAATAATATAATTTTTATTATTATTAAATGAATTATTATATATGTATATGATACAGATTGCGTATATATCGATGTTATATATTTATTTTAGAACAATAAATTATACTACAATAAAAAACAAACGATCAAAACAAACATTATTACCAAAATTCATACAAACATTAAAATGTTAGAAAATGTATTTCAAAATCAATTAAAAACAAAGCAAAACTAATAAAACAAAAAAAAAACAAGCCAACAAAATTAAAACTTTAAAAAAACAATAAAAAAATAACAAAAAAACGAAATCTTCTAGAAATGTAAATAATTAAATGTATAAATTAATAAAGGAAACGTGTGCTAAAAATAAAAATGAAAGTTATAATAATATATATATAGATATATTATAAATATTTATTTAGTACATGTTATTATACATCATATATATATATATATATATATAATATATATATAATTTGTATATTATATATATATATATATATATGTATATATATATAATTTGTATATTATATATATATATAATATATTTGTATATTATAAATAATGTATGTATATGGTATAGGTTTATTGAAATGAAGAATAAAACACTTTAATACTGCCATTAATATGTAATAGCATGTAAAATAAAATTTAATAAAACAAAAACACATAAATTAAAAAAAAATTAAATAATAACAACAAAAAGAGCAAACACACTAAAACACTTTAATAAAACCTGAAAACTTTTAGAAATTTTAATATTTAATAATTAAAACTATGATATATTGAAATGAAATGTTTAAAATAAAGTAAAACAAGGGGAATAACAAAAAATTAAAAATAACACAAAAAAATTAAATTAAAATATTAAAAAAGTAAAAAAAAATAATATAAAGAAGAACAACAATAATAGAAACAAAATATAAAATTAATAGCAAAAAAATAAATAAATATTTATAACAAATCAAACTAAAAATCTTTTTTGAAATTCAAACGACAAAAATCAGCATTACATGAAATTCAATTTAATTAAATAAACAAAAAACAAAGAAAAAAAAACAACAATTAAAAATATTGTAACAAAAAATTAAGTTTGATAATTTAATAAATACAAAAATTAAACAACAACAACAAAATGGGATCTATATTCATGAAACATGTAAAAAGCAAAAGTATAATAAGTCATAAGTATAATTATATATACTACTCAATTACTAAATAAATATTAAGTGATTAAACAAATAAATACTACTTGCTGGTAAAATAACAAAAAAAACAGAAACTATAGTATATATGTATATGTATATATACATATAAATGTTTACATACATATATATGTTTATATACATACATATATAAACAAAGTAATAAAAATAAATAAAAATTAAAACATACAAAACAAAATATTATAATAAAATAAATAAAATTATAATTTAGTAAATAATTGAACAAAACCAGGAGTAAACTTAATTTATGAGCAAACAAGAAAAACAAGAGAAATAGTTTTTAACAGAAATTACATATTTTACTTTACTTTGGTTTTGTTTAAAATTTGTTTATTTGAATATTTCATTTAATTCTGTATTTATTTTCAATAATATAATTATAATTATTATTAATATTATTACAACTATTATTATTAATAATATTACTAATTTTATTATTATTATTACTTTATTATTATTATTATTATTATTATCATTATTATTATTATTATTATTATTATTATTATTATTATTATTTTTATTTATTATTTTTATTTATTATTATTATAATTATTAATATTATTATTATTATTGTTATTATTGTTATTATTATTATTATTATTATTATTATTATTATTATTTTTATTATTATTATTATTATTATTATTATTATTATTATTACTTTATTATTATTGTTATTATTATTATTATTATTATTATTATTATTATTATTATTGTTATTATTATTATTATTATTATTATTATTATTATTATTATTATTATTATTTTTCTTATTATTATCATTATAATCATCTATATTCTTTTATAATTATTAATATGATTATTATTATTATTATTATTATTATTATTATTATTATTATTATTATTATTATTATTATTATTATTATTATAATTATTATTATTATTTTTATCATTATTATTATTATTATTATTATTATTATTATTATTAATTTTCTTATTATTATTATTATTATTATTATTATTATTATTATTATTATTATTATTATTATTTTTATTATTATTATTATCATTATTATTATTATTATTATTATTATTATTATTATTATTATTATTATTATTTTGATTATTATTATTATTATTATTATTATTCTTATTATTATTATTACTTTATTATTATTGTTATTATTATTATTATTATTATTATTATTATTATTATTATTATTATTATTATTATTGTTATTATTATTATTATTATTATTATTATTATTATTTTTCTTATTATTATCATTATAATCATCTATATTCTTTTATAATTATTAATATGATTATTATTATTGTTATTATTATTATTATTATTATTATTATTATTATTATTATTATTATTATTATAATTATTATTATTATTATTATTATTATTATTATTATTAGCATTATTATTATTATTATTTTTTTTATTCTTATTATTATTATTATTATTATTATTAAGTAGTATTATTATTATTCTTGTGATGTCAGTGTTTACTGGTTTAATGTTAAAAAGGGCGAATTCCTTGTTTTTGTACATTTTAGTTGATACCCTGGCTCATGAATTTTCTTACTATTGTTGTTGTACCCGAAATAGCATAAAATTTAATTTTTTTAATATTTTTCTTAATAATTCCTAGTCTTTTTATATTTTGTGTGGTTGTTTTTGGTATTATTGCTGTTGTAGATATAACTATTGGAATAATTTCAATTTTATTTATTTGGAGTAGATTTTTTATTTGTTCAGCTAGTTGTTATATTTCTCTATTTTAGTTTTGTATGTTGTTTCTAAATTATGTGTATTAACTATTGCGTAGTTAATAATTGTTGCTATTTTCTCTCTTTTGTTTATTAAAATTGTGATTGGTTTGTTATGAATTAGTGTGTTATTTGTAAATATTGTTCTCTCTCAGTATAGCTTGTATTTTTTATTTTGTAATACGGATTCGGGTTCGTAGCTTCAATCATATTTTTGATCACCACTGCTCAACAGAATTGTTCTGCTTTCAAATTCTTAATGAATTATTTTTCATACATTATCATGTCTGTCCTTATATGCATTTTGACTAAGAACATTGCAATCATCTATAACGTGTTCTATTATCTCTTTTTCTGTTTTACTTACATTTTCTACATTTGTCGTCTGGTATAGATTCTTTGATTATTGCCTTGCGATAGTATTTTTTAAATTTTACTTTGTCTTGAATGGATATAAAAAACCTTCCGTTTCCGGAAAAAGTTTGCCCCTTGTGTTGTACGACTCTCTACTGTCGTCATATTGAGTGTTCACCTGTGTCGGATATTTTCCATGCAACGGCTTAGCTTTCCATGCATTTATCTTATCTTCTATTGTTCCTATTCCTATTTGTGTGTCTTTATGTTTTAGGTTGAGTGATGTACAGTAATTATCTGCTAGTGCTATTATATTATATATTTTTGTAAAAGTATGTTGTCATATTTTCGATTTGTTTCATGTGTACCTCTTCCTCCATATTTCGTGGGTATTGTTATTCTATCTACAGCAGCTTTTTGATGATGATATCTGTATTGGCGAATGATTGTTCTAATATTCCTTTCCGTTTGATCAATGTCTGTGTTTGTCTATTTAATTATGCTGAAACTGTATGGGGATAGCTTATGTAGTTATTGCTTTGGCGAAGTTTTTTGAGTTGAGTTCTGTTTTACATATATTTTTAAGCCTATTAATGAATTCCGTTTGTATTTTTGGTTTAATTATTGTATGTTGTATGTGGTGCGCTTGTTCTATTCCCAGATATGTATAGGTTTCTTCTATCGACATTGAATCTATTGCTTCTTGTTTATTTATTTCTGTGGAGTAGCATATTTTCAGTTTCCCTTTCCCTAAGTTTTGTATTCTACATTTCTCTATTCCAAGTTCCATGTGCTTATCTTTACTGAATTTTTGTACTAGTTCAATACTATTTTGTAGATTTTTTATATTGTTTGAATATATTTTTAAGTCATCCACAAAAGGTAGGTGTGTTATTGTATAGTTATTTTTTTTTTTGACCTTTTATTTTATAGCCTTTGGTTTCAGTGTCTAATAAGTATGGATTCATTGCTAGACAAAACAGCATTGTGCTGAAACTATCTCCTTGGAAGATGCCTCTATTGATTTTTATGCTTAATGTGACTATTTCAATATTCGGGTTTGTGATTATCAATTGTGTTTTCCATTTTTCCATGATTTTGCAAGAAGTGTTACTTGAGATCTATTTTGTAAATTAAAAGAGTTTTTAAAAGCCAGGTATGTGGAATATAGTCTAATATAGCCTTTTTATAGTCAATGAATGATGCTGATAATTTTATTTTGCTGTATTGCTTGTGATAGTGTTATTGAATTTATGAGTGTCTGTTCTTTACATCCTTTGGTATTTTGTTGTCCCCCTTTTTGTTGTATTGCCATGATTTTATTGCTTATTATGTAATAGTTTATTGATTGTGATATGCTTGCTGTTATTATTTTATAAAATGTGTTTAAACATGTAATGGGTCTATGTTGTGATGGATCATTCGTTCTATCTGATTTAGGTTTCAAAAGGTTATACCTTCACATACTTAGATATTGTGGGATTGTTTTAACTCATGATATCTGTTTATAAATCGTTTGTGTAGTACTTTCCTATATCCAGCCTTGTTGTTTTTTGTTATTTTTGTATATTCTATGTAAATACACGTATATTCATTCATATGATATGTCCATTTAACTCGAATTCTTTTTGTTTTTGTGTTTGGTAGCTGCGTGCTCACTTCCACACTTCCAACTAAGGCTTGGTTATTGATCGGATAAAACATTTTTGAAATCGTTTGTCCATTTCTATTGACTGTATCTTGAATCGATATTTCCATCAGTGTATCGAAGGCTTCGCTTTCGATTTCCATTTTTTAGCCTTGTATTTTATACCTTCTACCAGGGTTTTACTCAGCCGCTTATTATGAGTGCAGACTCTGACCACGATGCCGCTTATTATGAGATCCGTCGCGCCTGGATTTGAGATTATTCAGTGCTGAGAGCATAATATCTGACGGGCAAAATGTTCTCATAAAATAATAATTATTGTCCATTATATTGAACGAATCAATATCCAAAGAACATCTTCCGGTTTCAATCATTTTACAGCAACCATTTGTCCTTGTTTCGGTTCGCCCCAGATTAAAGCACCTGGTGCCTAACAAATCTGGCAGATGTTCCTCTATCCCCCACCTGAGGAGGCGACCGATGGAAGACTAGGACTAAACCCCACTCGGTTTATTCTTATGATTATTATTATTATTATTATTATTATTATTATTATTATTATTATTAGTATTATTATTATTATTATAATTATTATTATTATTATTATTATTATTATTATTATTATTATTATTATTATTATTATTATTATTATTATTATTATTATTATTATTATTATTATTATTATTATTATTATTATTATTATTTTGATTATTATTATTATTATTATTATTATTATTATTATTCTTATTATTATTATTATTATTATTATTATTTTGATTATTATTATTATTATTATTATTATTATTATTATTATTATTATTATTATTATTATTATTATTATTATTATTATTATTATTATTATTATTATTATTATTATTATTATCATTATTATAATTATTTTCATTATTTTCATTATTATTAATATTATTGGGTGGTATTCTGTAAAATTCTGTTATTCAACAGACTTTCTGTTTTCAATCACAACAGATTTCGACTTATAATAGATCTGTTATAATTGGTATTCTGTGTGCATTTTATTTTCGAATCTGTTACGAAGTTGTCAAATCATTTTAGAAAACAGCAGTTTTTTGTTTTGTTACAATTAGTAAAAAGTAAAAGTGATAGTTCATTTAAATTAAAATGTTTTAATAACATTATTAAATATTAAATAAAATTTTTTTAGAATATTAAAATTCAATTTGAACAAAAGTGGAGAATACACAAATTAGTTATTCCTTTATTTATTTTTTTATTTTTTGAAATTTTTTTATTAAAATTCACTTTTTATTTTGTATAATCAATTTTATTTCCCTTTATTTCAATTTTTTTTTTCACTCGACACATTAAATACACAAATATTTGCATGAAATTTCATATTAACTTTATCGTAATAGAGATAAAAAAGAGCCTGTTATTTCTAACAGAATTCTAACAGATTTTTGTACAGGCAGAATACGAATTTCGAACGTAACGTCTGTAATGAAATGTCGAAATTTTATATGAAGAATAACAGAATGTCAAAATATTTGTATTATTATTATTACAGTTATTATTATCATTGTTATTATTGTTATTAGTATTATAATTATTATTTATTATTATTATTAATATTATAATTATGAATATTATTATTATTATTAAAATTGTTATTATTATTATTAAAATTGTTATTATTATTATTATTATTATTATTATTATTATTATTATTATTATTATTATTATTATTATTATTATTATTATTATTATTATTATTATTATTATTATTATTATTACTATTATTATTATTTTTTTTATATATGTTCGTTTTGATTTTCTACTATTGTTTGTGGTTTATATTTCCAATATGTTTGGATTTTTGTTCTATTGTTAGGAGATTGTATTTTTCTGCTAGTATTTTATGTATGGTATGTCCTATTTTGTCGTGTCTGTCATTGTATGTTTGACAGATGTTTTTACATCCTGCTAGAATGTGGTGGGTGGTTTCAATTGCTTCATTGCATAGTATGCATCTATCAGATATGATTTGTGGGCTCCATATTATTGTTTTTTGATAACTTCTAGTTGTAACGGCCTGATCTTGAATGACAATGAAAAAACTTTCGGTTTCTGCAAATAGTTTTCCTTTAGTCAGCCTTTCTACGACCAGTATTTGTCGACATTTGGTCCATTGACTTTAGTTACGTATTTGCAGTGTAGTGGTGTCTTCAACCACTCTTTGAGAAGTTCTTTGTTACTCTTTAAGACTATTGTGTCGTGCTGTTGTTTGATGTCTAGTGGGGAATAGTTGTTATCTGATGTAATTATGGCGTTTATTAATTCTGATGTCTGCTTTTTAACATGAAAATATGTTCGAAGGCGGTTTATTGTTTTGTTGTGAAGGTT